>VZRU01012160.1:66237-184544 GCA_013398155.1 Pedionomus torquatus
GGGAGGAAAAAAAAAAGTGCGGTTATTAAACTCAGCATGGAGACAATCTGAAACAGGATCTTCATCAATCAGATTAACTGCTTTCCAAGATGAAAGTAGACGAGGCACAGTGTGAGCCTGAGAAGATATTTATCAAAACCCATATTAATAACCACTTTCAGCCTTCTCCTGACAGTTTCATCTTAGCTTCCATGTTTAACATTTGAGTATCATATGTTTTTGTCAGGATGAGGCTGCTAAGAGCATCAATTAATTAATTCCTCTGAAGTATGGTTTGGAAAGGTAATAAAGTAACATTCCCTAAGGCCAGGACCAGTAATGGTAAGCAGCATTCTGGTGCCCTGCAATTTGTTACTTCAGAAAGAAATTAAAAGCACAGAATCCTTTCCACTTTAAAAAGCAGAATATATTCAACTTTATTTTAATATGATTACTGATGGGGATCCATTTTTTTTCAAAATAATATTTTCAAAGCAGATAAAGAATGTTGCTGCTTTTTATTTGCTCTATTTTAATAGGGAAAAGTAGCGTGCCTCTGGCAAAAGCAAAGGCAAGAAAAGAAGAGATGACTAGAACATGTCTCAATATTGTTATTTATTTGTTATCATGATTATGATTTGCCTTGTTATTTGGGTCTTACTGTTCTGTTCTGGAATTTTCACTGTGGGGTGAAGGAAGGCTGCTGGCAGCACAGAGAAATTAACCCTCTCCTGGTTTCTACTGCTGCCACATTTACACAGGGAATTTGTAATGTACCATTAACTTCTCCACCCTCTCCCATGTTTAAGGATTCTTGTCTCTTTCACTCTGTAAGAAATGAGATTTTTTGCAGTGTATATAGTGAAAGAAAAACCAGGATAAAGAGCTGTTTTGAAAGCGTCAAGGTAGTCTTTTTTTTTTTTGGCATTTTTAAAATAAGCAAGTAGTCGTTGAATCTGGATACCTTGCTTTATCTTGCAAAATCTATCCACTTTTTTACCTCCACATTCTTTTGGTCTCACCACAAACATAGTAATACTTCTATGCAAAATATATTGGTGGCCTCTCTTTTCTCATTATCTGTGGGCAATGTCAGCCTATATAATTAGCAAGTCTAATGACTGCGTGAGGCTGATCAAAATATTCTGCTCACCAGCCACTAAATAAAGTCTCCACACATTTTCCAAGAATGTGTTTCAGTCTGGTGTTGTGAAGGAATGAGATCCAGGTGGCCGTACTCTACATCTGTATGTGTAGCCTGTAAACGTGTCCCTGTGCTACCTTTGCCTATCAGTCCTCCTGTATAACTTCTGAATGCTCTGGCCGCTCTCAGGTGGTTTGGGAAAGTTCTGAAGACATTTAGGTTCATGGGAACTAACTACTCTGTCCCCCAGGAGAGCTAGAGAGGCAATCAATCACTGCAGAACAGTCCGAGAGTAAGAAACTTAGTGAAGTTTTGATGAAGATCAACAAGGCAGGGACCTTTTTTTTCTTTCCTCCGCAGGAAGAGTTCAGACAATATCTCCCAGACTTGAAATGCTCCTGATGTTTTATGAGAGCTCTGCTGATTGATGTTCCTATGCTACGTGCTGGGGCTTTGTCTGGACACTGTTATTCAGGGACAACAAGCCCAGAGAGTCCTGTGTAACATCATCTCCTTTCCTCAAGAGTAGAGGTCAGAAGCCTGAAAACTAGACTTCCCACCAGCTTCCTACAGAACCTGGTAGCAAAAGACCCCATGATATCTGTATTCAGCTGTGATTTTTTTCACTTGTATTCTAACAGTGCATGTGATCAGGCATCAGTGATCCTTTCTGCAGAGATCTTAGAGCATCATCAGAATAAGTTCCAAGCACGTGGGGTCTGCAAAGAGCTTGCTACGTGCTGATAAATAGCTGAGAAAAATACTCAACGTTTGCAGGAGGAAAATTAGACTGGAATGGAGTGTTCCTAGCAAGCAGGGCTCTGTGCCAACTTCTCTGACACCACGGTCAGTCTTATAATGTGATGTAGATGTGGCTTGTTTCTAGTCTCTGAGAGTTATTCCCAAGTGAAGTGACCCATGATTGCTGATATTAGTCAGCATTTTTTTAATATTTTTTTTTCCCCCTGGGATCCCAATCATGAGGGGAGAGAAAAGATGGGAAAGAGGGCTAATTGAAGACAGTATTTTCTTGCACAAAAAGTTTGGTCTACAGTGTATACAAAGTCCATTAACTATTTTCTGAGCTGACAGATGTTGTTTCCACTTGGATCTCTCTCATTATCAGTGGATGTTGCTAAGGATTTATGCTGCTTTGGTGAAAGTGAAAGGAGTCTAATATTTTTCAGGTAAAACAAATAAAAAGCCTATCGCAGTTAGACTGTGTTTGTGTTCAAGGTCAGGAGTGAGGGACAGACATTAAGGTGTCCTCTGGTGTATTAGATGGGCTGGGCTGGGTCAGATCCAAAGCCCTGTGGAATTCCTCTTGCCTTGGAGCCACCCCCTTCTCCAAGCAGAAAATTATTATGGTTGTGCTCAAACCTAACCCTCTCTGCAGGAATACACAGGTCTGAAGGTGTTTGGTTTGAGTTCTTTGTCCTGTGCTCGTTTCTGAAGTTTGAGGTAGCTATAAGTGAATTAGGGAGTGTTTTCTGTGTGATGCGAGGGGACTTTGATGGGAGCACGAGAAGACTGTGGAGCAGCCAGGCAGAATCACCAGCTGAGGTCCCTTGATTTGCATTCAGAGGTTACAGAGCGTACAGCGAGAGGGAGGATTATGGAATTGAAAGGTCTTAGGCACAGGCGGGCTGAGTTTATAAGTGCTGTAAAGGAAACTGAGAAAAATCTCCAGAAGCCGGGAATTGAAACAAAACTAGTTTGTCTTATGTTCTATTTCGGCTTCGGAGAATTAAAGGTTGATCTCTTTGCTAAACCTCAAGAGATTGTGGCTAAAACTCCGTGAGCATCAGAAGATCTGCTGCTACTCTCTTTCCTACTCGGGTGATTGTTGTTGCTGGATAACAAAGACAGACATCAAAGCAGAAGGATTACTGTGATTTAACGCCTCCGTTCTAATGTGCAATTCCACAAATGGAATTGATTATTTTGGTGTTTATAACTACGGAAAGTTGGCATTTAGAAATGTACAACGCTTCTTGCTAAGGCAGTTAGTGTTAAAAAAAAAACACCAACCCACAAAACACAGAATCATAGAACCATAGAATGGTTAGAGTTGGAAAGGACCTTGAAGATCATCGTGTTCCAACCCCCCTGCCCTGGGCAGGGACACCTCCCACAAACATCATCAAACTAAGCACGTGCCCACGTGCTAAACTGACCCAAAGCTGTGTGACCATGTACAGGAAATTTTACTAGGTGGGGTCTGGAAGGCACTAAAATGAATATACTGCTTAAGATCAGCATGAAGCACTGGAGCTGACCAAGAATAGACTCTGACCCCCTCAGTATAGTTAAGGCCCTGAAGAGGTCCGTTGTGGGGAAAAAAACCAACAAACCAGCCTACAATTCCTGCTACAGCATCCTGGGAACTGGAGACATTTTAAAACAAATATTTCCTTTTGTGAAGTTTTGTGCTGTGCTCCACAGGGTCACTGGGACAGGTCAAAAAAATATGCTTCACAAATATTTTCTCTGTTTCTCTCGCTTTGAAAACATTTCCCTGCTGTTTGCTGACTATCAGTTCTGGTTACTTCGTGCTACTCCTAAAGCCCGAGGAACGGAACCGAAGATCAGCAGAGTGCTGTTAAACACACACACACAACTGGGAGGTGAAAAAAAGAAGAGAAAAGAAGAAAATGAAGTGTTTTGGTAAGTGTTTTGGTGAGTTACTGGGGTGTTGAGGTTACATGTGTGTTACATGAATGTGTGTATGTGTAGCAGCACCGTGTTATCCAGTGGAGCTGCAATGCTTAAGGCACTGATGTGCCTTTTGAGTAAATGATTACGGGCAGGTAGGTTGTAATTCCTGAACATAACAATGTAAGCTATAATTCTTCAGGAGATCTGAATAGAGTTACTGTGGTTAGTTTTCCATCCCGTGCTGGCCCACTCAGTTCAGTCCAAGTTGCAGGGTGTCTCTGGGATCAGAAGGAACCTGCGAAAGCTCCGTTCTGAGCTTTATCGTTCTGTCCAAGAACCTGCCAATTGGCAAAACATACGTGATTTTACTGAGTCAAAAATGGGTGCTTCGTGGCCAACAGCTCTTTCCAAATACCCTTTAAGAGCCCAGATCCCAAGGGAGACACCTAGGGTGGCCATACTTCCAATAAATATTCTACTGCCCTGCTGTCACGCTGAAATGCACGCTTCCTAAAAACAATGGTTCTGTAACTGCAGCCAGTCCCGTTGGCCTGGCTCCCAGACAAGGTCCCAAAGAAGGTCTTCAGCCTTTCCTTACATTTGCATGGAGCTGTTCTCAGCGTTTATGAGCTTGGGCAGACTCTTAGGTGGAAGAGAGCATGTCTGGGATAACAGGACTGCAGTTGTGGATCGTATGGGGCTTTTTGGCAGCTTTTATTTTTTCCCCTCCCTGACTATCAAGCTCCCATTTCTGCTTTTCTTTTTTCTTTTATTTACTTCTTCTGATATCACTGGAACGGGCTGCCCAGGGAAGTTGTGGATGCCCCATCCCTGGAAATATTTAAGGCCAGGCTTGATAGGGCTTTGAGTAACCTGGTCTAGTGGGAGGTGTCCCTGCCCATGGCAGGGGGGTTGGAACATGATGATCTTCAAGGTCTTTTCCAACTCTAACCATTCTATGATTCTATATCACTGCTTAGGATGCAAACCATTTGGCCCCATTGTGGTTCCTTAATATTCTTCAAAGAAGAAGTGGAGAAGTTGATATAGTCTGTGATCTGTAGTTATGTGCTATGCATTTTTTTATTAGCTTGATAAGACTTTTTTTTTTTTTGAAAGCTCAGATGGAGTTTCTTTATCCTTTTGCTTCTCGTTTGCCTACTGACCAACAGCACTTCGTCTTGTTGATTCCTCCATGCACAGAATAATATGAATCCCACTTCTAAATGACATGATTAATGCTTTGCATATGCAAGTTTCATATATTCAGCTGTAAAACTGCAAAGAATCCCCTTGCTGCCACCTCGCACATGAGCTGAAGGCTGTCCTGAGCGTTTGGAGAAGCGATGCCCTGCTGCTTGCTTTTACCAGTAAACAACGTTTACCTAGAGAGGAATAGAACTTTTTAAAATCAGAAATTTAGAGAGATATTGTCAGTAATGAAACCAAAATAATTTAATTGCAATACTCAGTCTAAAGCATCCACAAAACCTATAATTCTCTAGAAACCAATTATTCTGTATTACTGACTTTTTGAAGATAACTCGCTGATTATTCCTTGTTATTGATTCTGATGGGGAGCATAAAATGGAATGTCCCAGTTGATCTTTAGAAAATGCATTCCTATCAGTAAAAGGATTGGAATTAGGCTGAACTGCATTACTGTATTTTTAGACAAACAATTGGTCTCTGTTAAACAAACTGAAGTTAACAGTTAACTTAAAGTTAACAGGAGACCACTACTAATATGTCCTGGCTGAAAACTTTTCACCTGAAGGAATGAGTCTATCCTCCTTGGACCCACAATTATAATGCCATCTGGCAGATATGATTTCAGCACCAGCTTCTTAATGAGATACGGTTGAGTCAAGCAGGGATCCAGGGTACAAAAAGAATTTAATAACATTTTATTTGTCATAGTGAGCATTTCCATATACTTTATGAAAACTGTTCTTACAGGAAATGTTTTACCTCCTAGCATTTTTTAAAATACTGTGGCAGACACCGCTTTCTGAAACAACCAACGTACTTTTAGTTTTGGTTTGGTTGGTTGGTTTTTTTTTTTTTCTATATTTGGACTTTTGTACTCATATACTGGGACTCAAATTTATGTTAAGTAATTACATTATATCACACATAACTAAATAATTTTTTTAAGATCTAAGGCAAGTACTAGTGGAATAACGAAGAGCCAAGGTTCTTTTCCACTCAATTTAAGGTAGAGAGTCAAACAACTGAAAATTTAAACTCTGAAGTCCATCTACCTCTTGCATTACTGAAATGGGTGAATTATTATAAGCATATAAGCAAACAAGGGCACAGTCTAATTTGCAGATACACATATGAATATTCATATAGGCATGAGAGTCAGTAGCCTGCTCAAACTCAGATGGCCTGCCGGTGCAGCATTGTTAAAATACACCAGTTCTTTTACACCATGTCACACAAGGAAGAGTAGTGCCAGCTTGTCTGATGACTCTCAACTTCCTACAGATGGTGAAGGCTGAGGGCAGTCTTTAGTTCAATTTGAGGCGAAACAAAGAAATTTAAACAAAATGAGCTTGTGCAGGTATATCATGTACACTGTCTAATGCAGCTGTGGGCATTCTCGTTATCCACATAATGGAAAGGCTCTGGTTAAGATTCATCTTGCCTTGGTTATATGTAATGCTTCTGTCCATGTTTGAATTAATTGTGTAAGTTCCATTATAGGCAATGGAAATAAAGCCAATACAGTCAATGGCGTCTGGAGAGCAGTTCGTCTCGTCCTAAATTTGGTCAGATGAATTGTTCTTTAAACTCCATTAACTGTATTGATTAGCTCTCCAAGACTGTAACAGAGTCCAGACAGTAAGTCTGTTGTAGAAAGGCCAGATGGTAGACATCTAGAGTAAAAATTTCACACCCTCTGCTAATCTTTACTACTATGAAATCCAGTTGAAATGCTGGTGATTCTGGTGTCTCAAGGGCAATTCAGTACAAGAAGAATTCTCAGGTTATGAAAGAACTTCACAGAGGACTGGTACTTTATCATCACAAATCTGGCTGCCTAAATATCAAACGGCATTGGAAGAACTGATTTCTGCTTGCCTTTTTTGGAATCATGGAGAGGTTCACAGGATCCTTTTCCACCCATAATCTCATGTGGTCATTCAGGCCAGTACATTCATCCTCAAACTTGAAGGAACTGTGACCACTGCCTGAATGTTTTCTCCATGTCTTGTTCAGACCATAATATAACACTGCAATGAACTCCATAAGTCACTCACACAAAGCTAAAACCAAATACTTCATTGTCCTTCTCTGCTGACTTGCCTTTTCAAATTGTGTTGTCTTCCTAAATTCTGAGTTTACAGAGCCCAAAGAAATTACTGTAATCACCAGCTCTCCTGACAGGCTTGGCCATGAGATTTCCCTGAACAGTAACTGCCTGAACCTGGACCACATCTTGATTTGAAAAACAACCATTGGTCAAAAATCCATCACCGTTATCGATAAATAGCTCTAGCTAAAACTTTCCCCTTCATTTCCCATATGAACTTTTCTAGCCTTTATAGCAATCCAAGCAGTCTGCTAGAACAGAAAGCTCTCTATTATCATGTTTTTCTTCCTTTGACATATAGTTATAGACAAGCAAGGGCTTTCCTGCCCACTAGATACGTTCAGTAGCTCCCAGAATGTAGTCTTTATCCAAGCTGTTTTATTGGAGCTGTTTCACACCGGATAACTGATTAAATATTTACTGTGGTAGGGGCTTGGGTCTCTGTTTCTTGCTTCTCAAGGGAATACAATGAACACCGGGTCAGCCTTTAAGTAGCTGGCCCAATGGATTATTTATACAGAATGTCACAGTGCTAAAGAAAAAGTATGATAGATCCTCCTTCTACAGCCAGGATACTCAGTGGGGAGGTAAAAAATGTCCTTGCCTGAATCAGGCAAAGGACCTTAAACTAAGAACCCTTGTATGCATGTAACTGCATAACTGAGGAGCTATGATGGCTCTGGGGGAGATCCTTTTTCTTCTGTTGTGACAAAAAACCCAGAGTGTACCTAAAGACTCTTTCCAATGCAAATTCAATTCCTGCTGAGTCCACTTAAAAAGTTTTTATGTAGGAGAAATAGCATTTTCTCCCAGAAGAAGAGATGTCGAAAAATTTTCCATCTGTTGCTTTCAAGCTACCTCTCTTGATTACAATCCCCTGGACAGGAAAGCAGTTTTTCAGAGTCAGTAGTTCAGCTGAAAGTTGGGTCAGTAGATAATAGACTAGAGGGCCGCATTCAGGTGGAATTTTTGATAGGTCTTTGGTTTTATTGGTGAACAACCTGAGACAAACTGGTACAAATTTCATTTCTAATGCTACTTATTTTACTTTTCAGTCATAATTAGCTTTTATTGAAGACATGTAAGTTGGAATATGCTCTCATTTTGAAGGAAATAGGTGATGCAGAAAAACTTTCACTTACCTTTCTACTTGATTTATGAACTAAACCCTATAGTAAATGAACTCTAATTGACAGAATATTTACACATAATAGGCTTGTCAACAAAAGCCCTAGAGAATGCGGATATTCATATTTCTGTCTTTTCATTCTATCCCCTAGTACATTTCTAGCTCATTTTGGGAAGCAATAACTTATATCACAAACTGTGGTACATATAGTCTTGTACCAGTCCTTAAAGTTAGAGATATAATGCAATTAAACTCTAATGGACAGGTTCTTTTCCTGTAGCCTATAGAAATTAGAAATAAAAATTTTAACTTGAAGCACATTTTTGTCATCAGAGCCAAATAAATAAACATTTTGGCTAAGACAAACCTTTAATATTCATGTGCTATAGAATATACATTAAACATAATTTATGATGTTCACATATGCAACATACTCACCTGTATTATAGTACATTTTTTGTATATTCTGGAATATAGAACGCTTAGTATGAAATACAGATGACTGAATATGCTCAGATACATTTGGAGCAAAAGAAAACCAAAGCAATAAAGGCAAAAAGTCTGGAAAAAAAACATGCAGAACACTGAGAGCCAGACTGGTCCTAAGAGTAAGAAGCACTACGTTTTTATCTATCTCCCCTCTTCCTATGGTACCTATAAGGCACCTGACCTACAGCTGTAAGGATCTGAGGAGAACCGTGGTGCTGCATTTCAAGGATTCTTGGAGAAAGTGGGAGACTTCTTAGTTCCCTCGCACTTCCACACATCTCAGGTGGAGCTGGCTGGAAGAGTGGGGAAGATGTGCTGGAGTACCTGGAGGAGCACCGAGAACTAACATGAGTAACAGGATATTTTCTGGAAGCACTTTCAGCGTGGGACAACACTTTCTGTACCTTCAGCTTCAGGTAACAATCGGGGTCAGCCCCACCTCCAAACATTTTTTTGAAAAAGTGACTGAAAAAGGAAGAAGGGAAGAACTCAAATTCCACTCACCATCAGGAAACACTTCACTGTCTGGGTTTACCAAGACAAACTCACATTTAATCCAGTTTGGATAATTTTCTCTGTTATGGGTAAATAGCACTGGCTGGCAGATAGGAACCCGTTGCAGCTATATTTCTGAATACTACATATTTGTTTTTTACATTTGATTTTGCTTGGAAAATTTGTCAGAGAGCAAGTCTGAAAATGGAGCAAATTGCTCTGGGACGCATCACAATACCCCAGTGGGTTGCTTCCAACATGTAGGATAAAATATTAATATTTTCTCTCTTTCGTTTAAGATTTTAGTTATTTTTGGACATAGTACATTTATTAGATTAAGGGAAAACAAGCAACGAAGCTAAAATGTACTCTAGTTGGATATGAATATGAAGTAAATGATTAATATACTGTTTATGGGGTCTTTTTTGAAAACTATGGTCATGCCTATATATTTATAAAGAATATATACTTACATGATTAATTGGATGTGAGGCCAGAAGATTGTTTTTATTTAAAAAAAGGGACCAACAAAAACCCCACAAAAGACAAACGCTACTTCATTTCAAAATGCATGGTAGTTCCTTCTCAAGTGGAAAGTATCAAGAGAAGATTCCTCAAGGCCAGTAGTGCAGGGGAGGTGGTCCACAGGGATACGAGGGGGAAATTTTAGAAAGAACCAGGGTAAAGAAGAGCTGATCATGGCACTAGACAGCATGAAGAGACCGGGCATAAGTGTTCATTTAGTCTTCTGACCAGTTGTTTACATCTCTAAACACTCAATGTACACATTACAGGTATGGCATGATGTTCTTTTGAACAAGGCTCATAGAACTCACGGCAAAATAGGCAAATGTAAGTGCCACTAGCCATGGAAGCCAGTAAAGCTAGAGCATTCAAGAGCTGTGGACGTTTTGTAATTAGCTTTGGTATTTGAAAAAATGGATTATAGCATACACACGGGAAGGCAACTGCCGAGTGAATTTCCACTTATAATTACTGTCCACATAACTTATTTAGCAGCAAAATATGTTCCCAGTGGTTTCACAGGTCATATAAAACGAATTAATGAAGCAGATGTAGCAAAGGAAACCATAAAATCAGTTAAGCCATTGCACGGGCTACAAGAAGACTCTCATTCATTTGATACACAACTATTGTTTTGTGACTAACGCAAGACTGAGACAGAGTAATAAATACATACATTATTACAGCAGTAGAAGAACTTTTTTTTTTTTTTTCTTTTGGCCTTTATTGCTTCGGTTTTCTTTTGCTCCAAATGTGCTTTGTCTCTCGTATCAGTTGGACCCCGGTTGCCTGTTATAATGGGCCTTGCTCCCGGACGCTGTGCTGATCAGAGCCCTAGAATTTCAAGAGTGAAACAGCCGATTTATCTCTCGGCCATGTTCAGAGACCATACTTGTTGCTAGGCTGGGGGCAAAGGAGAATCTCTAGAATAAATTTTGTAGCAGAGGATGGCATTACGAACCGATCTATGCACGTTTAAGTTGCTTGCAGCTCTTTTACACTTTTGGCTAGCAAGCAGGTGTAAACCGCAGAAGGTGATAAATGCTTTCCTTTCATCGACTCTAAGTTGTCTGCCCTTTGAGGCCACCAGGAAGCTGGGTCTGAAGACTGATGAACGGAGGCATTATACAATCTCAGGAAACGATGAAGAGCTGCATTTCCAGTCGCCATCTGGTGGTTTCCTGCACAACGGCAAGTAATTTGGCAAAATGAATGGTAGTTATTGATGTCTCGAGATTATTTTTAAAGGATTGCACCAAGAGCAAAAGACATTGATGTGAGCATTTTGCTGACTTACCGAGGTGGTGCGTGTGTCACTAGACGTGTAAGAATAGTGTCTACTAACTGATCCTTCTCAAAGTATGTATAAAAAAAGACCTGGCTCTTACCAGTTGAAAATTTCTTCGCTCTGTTAAGTACTGTAGGTAGCAATACTGAAATCACAGCACGCTTACTGATGTCTGGCAGAATGTGATTTTATGACAATACCTACTTTTGTGGTCACCCTGGAGTATTTTTCCACATTGCTTACTATTTTTTTTTTTCCTTCATTTTAAGGAAACCTTGATTTTTAAAGTTGCTGATTTTCCTGCTTGCTGACACGATTGGTTGAGATCACTTCCCTTACATCTGGCTTTAATTGCGTGGATAAATGTGCACACTGTTTTATAACCCTTCAGCTTTCATCAGAAAGTGTCTTGGAAGCAAAAGGGACACTTTCTGTTGAAGATGCCTTTCTCTTGTTGGCCTTGAATAGAACACCTACTTTCCTAGTCTTTCGGATGAAGCCAAAAGACTGCTGAAAATCCAGGTTTAGCAATTAACAGACCAAAGCATAATCACCAGGAAAAAACTGTTGAGCCATAGCCAGACTATTGATTTACAGTAAATATTGGGAGAATAGGCTTTGTCTTGTAGAGAGGTTGTGGGAAAGCTACGGGGGAAGCGAGGAGGCCAGCTATTTGGAACAACCATAAGGAAGATGTGGTAGGTCTGTGTGGGATATCACCCCTCAGACTGGGAGTGTTTAGGGAAGGGCTTGATTCAAGGCAAAAGCTAAACAGTAGGAAAATAATAGGAGGATGATGTTGAATGACATTTAACCACTGCCAGATAAGAAGTAATAGTAAATATACAGAAAACTAAGGCACCCAACAGTAGCCTGCCAAAGGATGTAGGGGAGAGGGAAGTTTTATGGTGTTTGGGGAGAGAATTTGAGTGTTTGCAAAAAAACAAACCTGACTCTGTTTGCTGTCCAGCTATTTTTTGCATGTCATTACTGCAAGACATTATCAATGTACAAAGCAGAGCAAATAGGTATAAACTACATAGAGTAGAACTATGTATGTGTTTCTCAGCATCTGTTATGACAAATAGCAAGAAGTTTTCAAAAAGAGAAACACTTAAAATATATCATAGAAATCCAGTCTTTTCCTAAGTAGGCATTTTAAACAGCGTCAATATACATCAGGCTTGGTGAGATGAAGGCATGTTATTTAATGACTTCTATGCTTGCTCCTTTTGCATCCTAGCATAATTTCCCCTTGAAATCACTTTCAGTCATAATTTATTGAGAGTCCTAATAATCTTTTGCTCTTTCACACTGATTCTAACAAGGTTCTGACCTGAATCCTCATGTGTTTCACATCATTTCCTTCTGGAGATTACCAGGCCAAGCCGAAGAGTAAATGAGTTGTAAGGTCAAGAGATTCTCACTGTGAGACAACTGCTGAATTCCTGGTAGCTGTGATTGCATCTTTCTATTACACCTTAATCACTATTTGTCAAATTCCAATCAGAGATTCATAAATTAATCTGTCTTATTTTAATTAAGGTAATATGTTGTTTCACTACTGGAATATTAAAAATACACAGACCCTGAAAACAGTAAATATGTCTTAAATGGATGGCAAAATGACAGAGCTTTAATCGAGGGTGACTTCAATGGATGTAATCTCTGATTTAAGAGCGGGGAAAAAATCATCACCTAATAGTTATAGGAGAGGGAAAGTAGATTTGAAATCAAGATTTATTTATTTTTAAATCTCCAGATACTTTTAAGCCTTTACATATAAAGAAATTAAAATAATTGTAGGAGAGAATTTAAAGTTACTTACAAAATTTACTATAAAATATATTTGTTATGTTGTTTACAGATGAATGTAGGTTGTGTGAATCATTATGTTCTCCCAGAACTATCTCTTTTGGTGCTAAATAATCTAGGAACCAAGGAATCAGATTCTCAACTCCTTACTCTACACATTATTTCTGGCATTTCTACTAACCAGAATCAATGATGTCACCTCTTCTGAAGCACAATCGATCCTAAAAAGAATGGTTCAGTTTTGTCTCACCGAGTTTCTTTGAGTTGACTTGAAATAATCTTTTATGTAAGGAAACTCCCAGATCAGTACATTTTAACCTTCAGGGCTTCAGTGAGGTGATAAGACACACCAAGTTGCCCAGCAGTGGGAAGGAGACAGACAAGTCTAATACTTTCAGGCCACTTTAAATAATTATGTATTAATTTACCATTCATATTTGGCAGTGAAAACAGTACAAGGTTCTGATTCTTGCCCCTGTATCATTAGGAGGAGAGTATAATTGCTCTTTCATCACATTTGCTGTAGTAAATGTACCTCAAAATTTCTTTCATTTGCCTGTCAAAGCTATGCATTATATTAAGATCCCAGAGTTTGCTGAAGCCTTAATTGATTCAGTTTTGCAACCTTAATGATCAGGCAGGAAAATGTGTGTTGTTTCCTTCTTAGATACAGAAGATAAAATACAACCTCTACCCAAATTCACATGGCGGTGTGCAGGAATAAAAGGAATATAAGGATTGCTTTGCCTCGTAATACTTAATTTTCCTAGCAGGATAAACACTCCATTGCCTAGAGATTAATGTAAAGCAACCACCTTCGTAAAAACTACTTGTTCTCTAATACATGGAGTTGATTCAAAGCACAGGGCAATAAAAAGATGGTACTTAGTTTATGATTTCACTTAGACAAATGGCTATAAATATTTATTTCTAAGGAAAAAATCTGTTGACTTTAGCTCAAGACAAACAAGGGATGTCTTTAATGCTGTCAGACTTCTTGAAAATCCAATGAGCTGGTGAAATAGTTCCACTGGCAGTCCGCACTACAATATCAATTTTCATTCAAGCTTGCTGTAATCCATGTTTGCTTTAAAGATTATAGACATAGTTGATGTGGGAATCAAAACCCAAGTATAGGTCAGATGATGATTTAAGTTACTAAACCTTTGTATCTCTCTGTCTATCAAATCCTTCAGTAATATGTGAACTCAAACATCTATAGATTATAGTACAGCAGTTGAAAATTAATCCTTGAAAAAGGTGGGCCTAAGCTTGACTTTGATACAAATTTAGAAGCAGAGTTTGTGTGCAGATATGAATATGATTTCAGTGATTAGAATTCACAGGAGATCCCACTCAAGACTGATCTGGAAAGCGAGCGTGTAGAGTGTAGTTGGAGGAAGATAGTTATTGAAATAAAATACATTTTACAAAATGACTAAAATTTGCTGGTGACACAAATGATAGGGGAGCGAGACAGAACAGAAAAATATGATGTCTTAGCTACACGTCATTCATGAGCAGATGACCGGTACAAAAGACCTCCATTCCAGAAATAAAAATATTTGGGCCAAGGAATTGCTTTAAGATTTGCAGGTAAGGACCAGCAAAGAGATATGTCCTAGTATTATACGAAATAAAAGCTCCATTCTCATTCTCACCCAGGGTCCAACCCAAATTCAAAATACCTCCTTGGGATGTCAAAAAAGGCCAGTTGAACCCACTAAATGATGAAACCCAAAGCATGTCTCCCAACTGTATGTTGATGCTAGATACATATTTTTCCTACCTTCTTTGTGTGCTATCTCTAGCCTAAAAGTTTGCTAGCCAAATTGCAATTTTCATATCCATTTTCACAGAAGACGTCATGTCTGGCATGGTACGCAGTGAAACCTTGGCGAGAAGGGCTTAGCGTGGCAGTGGTTGGGGAAGGATGGTGTTTCTGTGTTTGCTACTCTGGGATGTGTTTACGTTGCATATATAACTTGGATCAGAACACTCAGCATTTCCCTGCAGAAAGAGCCTTGCAAGCATGGGTCTCCTTGAAACGAGGAGCACCCAGGGGAAACCAGTGGCGGGTATTTACAGAGTGATTTACAAAGAGCTGATGGTATTAGTGCTCTTGCTACAAAGTCACTTGGTGTTTGCCGTCTTAGGGGTTCAGCTAACAAACTGCTGAGAGGTCCTGCTGTCAGCAGAGGAGGGATGGTCATTCAGAGGAAGATGGAGAAGAGAAGAGAGATTGAGAGGAGGGTTCAGGGGTTACGCAATATTACATTGCTTTCTTAGGGAATATTGATGATTCTGTGTTCAGTAATCAGTGAAGCGTTAAATCTCCTTGCCTTGTGTGTACCAAAAAGACTAAGTTTCTGCTACATGGTAAAATGAAAGACTTTAAAACTCTGCAGAAGCCGTGCTTGCCTTTTACCACTTGATCCGTCCAGGTGATGACTTATGATGAGGAAGCTGAGCAGTGGCGAGGTACTGGAGAAATCCTGTTTTTCAGAGGTCAGTACAGGTGGTAACACTGCAATCCCAGGAAATAAGGAGGACTACCCTGAACATACTGAAATTAGGCTGACTTTTGTATGGCAGGACTGGAATGGATTGACCTAATGCTAAAGTATTTGCCCTGTCTGTAAGTCTTAGGTAAATGATGCCATCCTGGGTTGCATTCAGAGGACCAGGGTGAGGACTGCTCATGAGCTGTTTTAACAACGCAAACAGAAAGTTTAGTGAGGACTGAACACTTTCCTTCAGTTTCCCCAGCCGTGAACACTACAGTCAGCATAGAATCTGTAGGGTGCACCCAAAAATAGTATTTCGACAAAGTCAGCATTTAGAACAGAGCCTGAGCCAGCCGTTTTCCAGATACACTTTGGAAGGAGATGCTACGGTGGCTGTAGGTTAAGATACAATCACTTTTCCTTGTATTAGGTGCGCAATAGAAGCATCCTGAAATTCTTGAGTTGCCTTTCCTTTTTCCAGATGATGGAGTGCTGCACTGTGTCGTGATATCAACACATAGACAGACTGAAACTGCATTGGCTTGCTTTTGCTGCTGTATTTCGTACTGCTGTCTAAATTGTTTTCCACTGTCACTCCTGTCTTGACTGTCCAGGTTTCTTTCTGCCTGTAAAATTTACATTTTATGCTATTTTTTCCCTATCTAATTGTATTAGCCTGAATTATTCTTCTTTCCCTCTGCACTTCCCCTCTCTCCCCCCACTGTCTTGCCCACATTTCTAAATCTTTTACGTTTTTTTTCCCCCTACCATCTTGTACTTTCCAGTTCTTCTTCCTGTCATAGGTTCATGTCTTTGGTTGAGAGAGGTAGCAAATTTGTCTACAATATTATCGCTGAAGATCAACATTTTAAAAAGTTAGTTAATTAGGTTTTGAGAATTAATGAGGTCATGGAGCTTACTGAGAAGTGATCATGGGAAAAAGACTGGGTATGAACAGTCCTGAGCTGCTACAATGCTTCTTAAAATGTAAATTATACAAAGGTAGGTGTGAAGGAAAGAGCAATGCCTGAGAAATGGAAGAAACTATTTAATAGGATTTACCGAGAAGAAGACCTAAAGAATTTGAACATGGAGGACACCCAGAATTTATTTTACTTTACTTAAATACAACTATTTACTCGAGTTTTTATCTCAGACGAAGACAATTAACTGACAAAGGGTAAATAATGAGTAAAGAATAAACTACTCACACAGGTATTCAGAAGAAAAGCACAACCAAGTAGTGAGAAAAAAAGATGAACAAAGGAGTTAATTCTTGAAATTAATGGAAGTAAGGAATAGGGTGGAAATGGCTAAAAGCTAAGGAATTCTTCACCTTGTAAAAAAAAATAAAAATAATATTTTCAACCACATGAATAAGGTAGGAAGCACAGAGTGTAAGATATATTCCAAATACCAAGGATGCTTATAAAGCTAAAGAAAATCGGTGAACCAGTGAGTAAATGAGTAGTTTGTTTACAGTTTTGATCTGGACAGTACTGTATATATGGATAGTTGTAGGTACACATCAAACTACACACTGAGTTATGAAAGCTGCCAAATCTGTGATGAAAACAATATTTTGTCTACTAATTGGTTAAAAGTCAACCATTTTTTGAAAATATTAAAAGAATTGAAAATGAATTTGCAAATCTAGTAGTAATGATTCCAGTTGATTTGTTGATAGGGAACTGGACTTTGGACATTGAAAGCTACAAATAAAATACTGACCTACAGTATCTACTTTTGGAAAAGGCAATGTGGTTGTGAGATAGTCCAGGAAACACCAGCTCATTGCAGTCCAAGAATGTTATGGAAAGGATGCATGCATAAATGGTAAGTAAACTAAAATATACCATGGTTTTGTCTAAGGTAATGTCTACCAAATCAACCTAATGCCTGTTAATATAACTGATTTCTTTAAACAATGGTAAATTAATGAACTTTGTATAGCTATGTTAAAGAAAAAGCATTTGATTTAATGCTCACAAGTAATCACTGAAGTGGAGATAATAGGATGCAAGGAGTTTATTTTATGGTGAATAAAAAAACTGGCTAAAAGAGAGATGATAATTCATTGATACTAAAAAGAAAGAAAGAGGGTTCGTAATTTGTTATTTTCTTTAGGTGCTGTTGGTTGGTTTTTTTTAACCTCTGTTTAATATTTTCAGTGAAGTTTGGTGATGTAGAAAAATAGAGGTGATACCAAACCAAGCCTAAGTACCAGTTTGGGAGAAAGACAAGATTATCATATGGTATAACTTCAAGTGACGGAGCGATAGAATGAAATAGATGGGGTCAAATACAAGATCATGTATGTTGGAATGTACTGTATAATATTTGGTTTAAGCAAAAGTAGTTCATCTGTATAATGTGATGGAAGAACAAACCTAAATGAGCCAAGATGATGATTTAATGTCAGCCATGGAAAAAAGGTGGGAGTTTTGCAGTGTATAATGCAAGATGTTTTCAGAAGAAATATTATTGCAGGCACTGTATTGTTGCTCTACAAGGCTATTAGTAGGAGCACAGTTAGAATACAGTAATACTGTGCTAAGTAATCTGTGTTTAAAACAAACTAAAAAATCCTCTGAGGCTGGAACAGGAGCAAAGGAGGACTACTTGTATAACGAAGGGAAATGGAGGATTTATCGTATATAAAGAGATTAAAGGGGATCGGTTTGTTCAGCCTAGCGAAATAAAAATTGAGAAGGGTATGATTATTTTTCATAAATACATTCAGGAAATAAATGCAAAGGCATAATACTGAAGGATAGTACTTACAGAAAATTAAATAGATATGCATGTATAAATTTAAACCAGAAATTTGAAATAGTTTTCCAATCAACAAAGGAAGATTTGGAAAAGCTTATAGAGCAATGAAGGAATCTAAATTGCTTCCAAACTTGATGAAGCTGGCGAGCTCATGGAAGGTACTTATAACATGCCAGGATTGATTTTGATTTTTTTTTTTTTTTTTTTTTTTTTTTTTTTTTTTTTTTTTTGCGTGCCTTTATTTCATTAGTCTTGCTTCACTGGAAATGTTTTTATTCTACCCAATATACTCATTGCTTTAACAACAAAAAAAAGAAAAGTTTTTTTTTTTAAAAAGAGATTAAAAAGGTAGCATGGTAAGTAAACTATACGGGACAAAGCTGAGTTGACCGTGCAATGAACAGGACACTTAGATAACATGTATACACAAATGGAGATAGGTTTGGAATGCTGAGATTGTGGGCACCATTAAGGAATCATTTTGACTTCTGCACCTTGACAGTTCCAAAGCATTTTGACATATAACTGCCAGTGAAAATATAATCTGGAGCTGGAGCTTTTGTGTATCCAAATGTTGAACAGCAGCATCTAAATCATGCAAGTCCTGCTGCTGAAAATCAGACATTAGATGGTTTGTATTTTGACTGGTAAAGTTTTCACTTTTTAAGATGATAGATATACTTTGATAATATGCAAATAAAAGGCTGCATAAATAGGAAGTCAATATTATTGGATGTTCAGCCCATGATTCATGTTTTCTGGAGGAAAACCAAAGAGGGAAGGGAGCAGACACAGTAGCTTACCTAAGAACAGAACTGACCCCAACAACAAAGACAAAGAAATAATGGAAGTCTGTTAAACTACTGACCGAGCAACGAATTCTGATCAAAGGATTCATGAGGATGTAATTGAAACCAGAGATTCACCTTTGCTGAACTCATTTGAGGTCTAGGACCTTACTTTGTATCGCGGTGTCTTCCTGTGCATCTACTTGGAATGTGAAAACAATATAAATTTTGTATTTCTGTTTAAATATACCAGTTGGACTATACTTGCATAATCACAGGGAGTCCTTATTTGGAATTCAGTGCATAAGGGAAAGGGTTGTCACAGTGTTTGAACCTGACACTTTGGCACAATGCAATTTCGAAGAAGAGACTTCTGTCAGACATGCTGATCAGTCGCTTCCCTTATTAGAGCTGACAGTGCTAAATAAAAGGCTTTTACACCAGTCTTAATCATGAGAAAAACCCTTGCAACTATATGCAAGGCTATAGCCTGTCAATAAAGAAAGCAGCCTCTGAGTGGAAAGTGGTAGAGCGATACCCACAATATTGTCTGTCATACTTGCATTAAGAATCAGTACAATGTTTGCTAATAGAAGAAGCCTTGCCTTATTTTTACTATTTTGTTATTTGGGTTTTTTTTTTGTTTTGTTTTTGGTTTGGTTTTTTTTTTTTTTTTTTTTTTTTTTTTTTTTTCCCTAATGGTACCACAGTGACACTGAGATCTGGAGCATCTTTGACAAGAAAAAAAAACATATGGAACTACAGAGAGGTTCATAGTCTTCTTTGTTGGGTCTTTTTGTTTCCTTCTTCTGCCCCTCAGAACACAGCATTTTCTTTCATCTGGCAAAGACAGTATAATTTTACCATTACTTTAGCAGAAAATATGTTTCTATGTCCTTTGAAAGTGTAAAGCTATTTGGAGAGAATAAATATATCTTTGAACATATGGTAATATGGGTTTTGGAAATCTGAAAGTAATAACTGTGGCTGGCTTTACAGCAAACTGTATCGCCTTGAAATGGTGTGAAGCTTGGCGGTTTCACTTTGCAGGGGTCCCCACAAACATCATATTTGGCTTTGATACACTTAGAACAACATCTGCTAATTTAAATTTGAGTTTTCAATTGTCTCAATAAAATTCTGACGGAACTCCTGGATTCCTCTCGGTTTTACATACCATCAATGAAAAAGTACAAATTTGATCTGTTACAAACACATGGTGTGTTTTCTCAGGCTCAGAGATTCATGAATTCCAAAGAATATTTTGGTTAAAAAAAAAAAAAAAAAAGAGTTTACACTTCACAAAATGACTAAAAGGTGAAAGACATATTAGTCTAGCCTGCAAATGTTATGTAGATTTTCGTTGTGAGAATGAAGGGCCAAGTTGGCAGAAAACAGGGAGTTGAAGTGATTTCCAGCTAAGATTAGAGTTACCATGGATTTTCAAGAATCTAGTTAAGGTTAGGGACAAAACGTCTTAGAAGGATAAAGTAAATACCCACATATGAACTATCAGAAAGTAAATTAGACAAGACAAGCTAGTTATAGGCTTTGGACATTCCTAATTAAGGAATCCTAGGTAACTTACCCAGCCTACAGCATCATTGTCCTCATTAGTGTTCTGTCACCATCATCGGCATCTCCAACCTATCTAACACCAAAGCCGGAGGGATTTGCCATCACACCGTTGGGCATCCCGTTTCCTTGATTCTGAGCTTGCTTTGAGATGCTGTGAATCTCAGCTACTATTCCCCAAGGAGCCTATTTAAAAAGCAGAGCACAGGAGGGGTACTCTGTTGTTGGCAGCTCTTGTGGCTTACACAGATGGTCTACTGCACTCAGAGCCTACTGTGTCTTTTAAAAGTTGGTCTCATTCCTACATGCAGAAGATTAAAGTAAGAAAGTGTCAATCACAGCTGTGCAGATTGCCAAGTCGGACTGGCTTTTGAATTCCTGGGTAGCAACCACTCAGGTATCCAAAATCAAAGGGAAACTAATTGGCAGAGGATGTATCTACACCATGGCCATGCAGACCTTGGAAAAAGAATTCTGATGAGTGAAGAGCAGAGACACCCTTGCTTGGGAAAAAGCATGTCTGCCAGCCTGGGCTCCTAAGCGGCGATCCTGTGCTCGAGTTAATAATCATCTCAGATTTTTTCACTGAGATGAAAACGCATCTTGGCTTTGCAAACTTACCTGTTCTTCTGAATTCGGCCTTAGGGGCACTTCTCCCTGGGCTCTGTGCTGCATTGTGCAGTGCTGACCCATTGCAAAGCTCCTTTATGCACTTCAGCTGTTCAGTCCTCCCTAGTGTTCAGAGAATTACCTGGGTTTATTTTATTTATACAGAAAAGCGAATGCAAATATAGGTAAATGGTGGAGCTTCTGGGTTACACTTTATAAACTTGTCAGTTCTAAGGAATTATTTCCGTTTTAATCTGCCATGAATTAAGACTATACCACCAGGATTTGAAATGCAGCCCTCAGTGTGGATTAGGAATAGCTACACACTGAGTAGTATTTTTGTTTCCAGGGAATTGTTTTTTAACCTGTCTTTAACAGCAGAGGACTTTTAACAGTCCTCTACTGGGACAATTTTACATTGGGAAAAGGTTTGTGCATTCAGTAAAATCCACATCTCTCCATCAATTTCATTGCCCTTTATTTCCAGAAAATAATTAAAATGTTTTGTTTTCATGTGGCCAGCCCAATTATATTGCTTTATTACATGAGAACTCTACTGTGAATTCTTTTCCAACATCAACTATGGTATAGCAGAAAATGAGAGACTTACTAAGGCAGAATTTATGTGCGGTAAACATGCTTTGGAGCATTTGTAGGAGGAGAAATTCGCCTTTTTTATTTCTTTTTTTTTAATCCCAATTTGGGGAGACCAAATTGTTTATGAGAAATTCTGTTTGACCTGCTCTGCTACTGAAGTAGTAAATGAATGCTCTAAGGGAACAGTGACTGGGGAGCCAGTTCTTTCCCTCCTGTCTTTGTAATTTGGATTTAGCCATGTGTAACCCCCCGCGTTATGGGCAACATGTGATGTCAGCAAAAGCAGCTGCCTGATTAAGTGCAACCCTCTGCAGAAACTGGGCCCTGGGCTGTGATTTGTGGGGTAATAGTCATCACAGTTAGGTAACTACAGTGTTTACTGTAACTTGGAGGGCATAGATAACATTTTTAAAAGCCAAGAGAGGAGGAATGTATGCCTCATTAATATCTACTTGGTAAATTCTCAGAATATATATATCTGTATACATATTTGATGTATCTCATCCTGTTATCTTCAAAATACTCCTAGTTTGGATATAGCTCCAACTTCACTTTGGCTTAATAGGATAAAGCTATATTTCAAAGCTACAGTGCCATCAGAGAGTTGTTTATTTCACTTGAACTGATATAAAACCTCTCCAGTGTCATCTGAGATATAAAAAATAGCCAGAGCGCCACGTTTGGAAAAAAAAAAAAGGGACACAGAAATGTACTTTAACTCAGAAACTGGCATTTTGGAGGTCGTTGCTTTAAATATGTGATGAACGTCTGGTTTTGCTCAGGAGCAGTATTGGTTTTGTGAGGGTTAAGGCCCAAGATGATGACTCTCAAAGTCTGCACATGGGAATTTAGTAACTTTACTAGTTACTATTTAGTAACTAGTAATTACTATTTAGTAATTTAGTAACTTTACTTTAGTTCCTTTAGTAACTTTTAGTAACTTTTAGTTACTTTTAGTAACTTTTCTCTTCCTGTTTCTCTTCCTGTTTCAGCCTTTCAGGACTCCGTTTACACTTCAAAAAAGCTTGTGAAACTAGGTGTTACAATCCATTATGATGGTTTCATCAAAAATTTCTGTGTTCCAGTGCCTTCCAGTAGCCTGTATCTTCAGTGGGTCCAGTAGCGTAGCAGGGTGTTAGTACTCTAGGGTTAAAAGAACAAATTTTTCTTTCTCATGGTCCCTCAGTATTACTGGCCACTCACCCACGTTGTGTGGTGCTGCTTTTTGTCCATGTACTTAGGAGAGAGACTCTTTGTCAGGAAGAGTAGTGATAGGACAAGGGGTAATGGTTTTAAACTGGAAGAGGGGAGATTTAGATTGGATATTAGGAAGAACTTCTTTGCTGTGAGGGTGGTGAGGCACTGGAACAGGCTGCCCAGAGAAGCTGTGGCTGCCCCATCCCTGGAGGGGTTCAAGGCCAGGCTGGATGGGGCTTGGAGCAACCTGGTGTGGTGGGAGGTGTCCCTGCCCATGGCAGGGGGATTAGAACAGGATGATCTCTGAGGTCCCTTCCAACTCTAACCATTCTGTGATTTTATGACACTACTTTGTGTGCTGTTGCTCTTTTGTTCAATCTGCATAACTTTTGAGACTTTAAACTCCATGCAAATAATTCATATATATGGGTAATCTTCCTGAAGTCTGACTTCTGGTCCTAGAAGATCACAACATAACATTTTCCTAAAAAACCCCCACAACTCTTTTTGAAAGAATTGTTTGAATAGCTGCCAGAGCTGTGGCACTTCAGAATTACTGCTGCCGTGATGCAGCAGGACACTGAAGTGCTGGAGCGTGTCAGGAGGAGAGCTACCAAGCTGATGAGGAATCTAGAGAACAAGTCATACCAGGAGAGGCTGAGGGAACTGGGCATGGTTAGTTTGGAGAAGAGGAGGCTGAGGGGAGACCTCCTTGCCCTCAGCAACTACCTGAAAGGAGGGTGTAGAGAGTTGGGTGGTGGCCTCTTCTCCCAAGGGAATAATGACAGGACCAGAGGAAGTGGAAATGGCCTTAAGTTGCAGCAGGGGAGGTTTAGAGTGGATATTAGCAAGAATGACTCCACTGAGAGGGTGGTCAGGCACTGGAAGGGTCTGCCCAGGGAGGTGGTGGAGTCACCATCCCTGGAGGTATTTAAGGAACGTGTAGATGTGGCACTTCGGGGCTTGCTCTAGTGGCTGAAATTGTAGGGTGGTGGTTGTGTTTTTGTGTATTGGTTGGACTTGATGACCTCAGAGGTCCTTTCCAACCATAACAATTCTGTGATTCTGTAAAATGCCTTGTTTTCATGGTTCTGCTTGTGTCTTGCTGAGTGTGGCTCATCCCAGCCCAGCCCTAGGGCCCAGAGGAATAGCCCTGGTAACAGCTTGCCTCCAAAGTAAATTTTATGCATTAGGGGATTTTTCTGGTAAATTCTTGTTTACATAGAAAATGGAGGAGAAAATTCTGATTTTGAAAAAAAAGGGCAAGGGAAAACCCAAAGCTTCTTGTTAGTTTCTTGAGGTCTACAATGAAATTCTTATTGATTTCGGAAGGGACTTTTGTTTGCCTATGGTTTGCACTAGCCATCAAATAAATGACGAAATAAAAGGTACTTCCTCTTACACAGTTTGAGTATTGTCCATAATGCAGCTACTGGCCTTCAGCCTCACAACATTTTCCCACTGAATTCTGGAGGTTTTACAATCACTATTTTTAGAAATGTACTTTCTAGAAGAACCATAAGAACTTATCTGCCGTTTGTGTATTCATTCAGCCTCTGTCTCTGACAGTCTACTTGCCTTGAGAAAAGATGTGTAATGGTTTTATATGGGATATGAAATTTCTCTCATAAATGTGATATGATCTAATAATTAATGAATGCCAGAAGACAAGCTAGAAAGCTTAAAGTCTAACAACTTTTGTCTAAGTTATTCTATCATCTCACTTTCCATCATCTCAGACTTTCAAATAGGTCCGGAGTTTATAACTAGGTAGATATTAAAAGTCAAAATCTCTTTATATTGAAGTCCTATTTCTCCCTTTACGTGTCTCTGCCCATATAACGTAGCATCCAAATGAGGTGAATGTAATGTAATTTATTTCCACTTTAATGTTCCTTAGCAGCGTAAGAATGGCATACAGTGGTACGGGTATTATTCCAGACTCTTACTATAAATAAATTAAAGATAGGCTAATAATAGTAGTAGTAGCAACATTTATGTATTCATTTACATATGGCTTTATATATATATTTTTGTTGGTGCTTCTGGAGGAAATGATTTGTTCATTTTCTTTTTCCGCACAATAGAAATGGAAAGGGTCCTTTTGGGTTGAATCAAGTATTTTGTTTGAAAAAAATAAGAGGCTTTATTTTGATTAAGAGATTTTAATTTATATTTTTATTATGCTGATAAAAATGATTTAGGTAAAAATGTTAAAATTCCAATTTAAAAATATAGTGCAAGGGTGAAAATCAGGCAACAGAATATTCTAGAAACTAGTATATTGTGCTAGTATATTGTCCAAATTACTTTGTGTTTTTCTGTGATTTCATGGAAATAACTGAAAGATAAACTTTTCAGAAATATATTAAGAAATTAAATAGGATTTCCAAGTGTTTAAATTTGTAAAAGTGAGACATATGCCCGAGAATAATTTAAAGCGCACATTGTACTAGTGACTGTGTAGAGGGTTGTGAGTATTGACATAGCACAAGCTTTTGTACTTTTATACTTAACAGATAGATGCCTTTTTACATTTTACTAGAATTATTATTTATGTCTCACATGCATCTGCTGCTTCTCTGCTACTACATATTTTATAGATTTTACTTCTCTTTCTTTGAACTTTTTTTTTTTTGTGTTTTTTTTTGTTTGTTTGTTTGTTNCAGATTTTACTTCTCTTTCTTGGAACATTTTTTGTTGTTGTTGTTTTTGTTTTTATTTTTTCCTTTTTTACTTCCTGGCCTTTTATATCTCCTCTTTCCAATGTGGAAAGAAAATGTGATGCTACTTTTCCTGAGGACATAACATAAAGTAAAACAGTTCATTTAGGTAAAGGTTAAGGAAAATTGCTAATAGTTATGTCCTTGGTCAAAAAAATAAACCATCAATATTCACAAAGATTTGCAACTGGTCAAGTATCTTGGCTTTTTAAGACCACATATAATGCAGCAGTGAAATTCTAACACATTTATTGGATAAGAATAAGGCAATGGAGAATATAAAATCATTGAGTGAATACATAAAGAGGCTCAAGAAAGAATTTCTGAATCCAGCAAACAAGAGCAAGAAATTACCAATGAAGTAGGGGAAAAAAGAAAAGGCACTGATTTTGCAGCCTAATTTCAGTAAGGTGATGTCATTAATGCAGTCCTATTTACTATACTTGATTATTTTTCTTCTGAAAAAATTGGACTACTTCCAAACGTATGTTTAAATTGTCATTCTTATTGGAAAATACGGTCCAAATCCTCCCTTTTGTGTCTATTCAAAGCGAAATAGAATATTTCTATATGATTTTAAGACAAAGAGTCTCTGCAATGTTTTAATGAAGATAACTAAATGCTTAGGTGTTATAGGTTCAGTAACACTGGATTATCAAATATATAGACGTATTTAGAAATTTGTCTGTTAAACCAAATTTCTTTCTTAATGTTGTTTCAGCACTCAAAGAGAAACCTTCAGGATCCATTTTGTCATCTTCCTTTTGAATCGTAAATCAGTACTGGAAATGGAAATAATGCTATAGTCCTTGCAATTTAAGCCACTGTTCAGATAAATTGAGAATAATTTGATTTATTTTTAAAATACTGCCTAAAGTTTGGTGAAGACATATTTATTTGGCATAAAGTGAACATAAAACCAGGATCAAAAAATCTAAATTGATGCATACAAACTATATTTAGAATAATCCTAATGTAATTCTCAGTTGCTGAGTTGATTTGATCTCCTTATCATGGGGAGAAATTGGACTCTGAGATATTATCAACAGCTTCTAACTCCAATCTGATTATTGCTATAATCCTGACAGTGATTGATTCTGAGTAATTATCTCAGAAGCAGAATTAGATTAAAAAACAATATTCCAGATTACAGAAGGCTCCGGTCCATTCTTGTAATTAGTTCCATCTTCGAATGTATGATGCTATCACATTTGAATAATTTAGAGTGAATTATTTGCAAGCAGCCTGTTTGACTATACTTTAATAGGCAACCAGATAAACAAGAAACCAGTGTATTTTAAGAAATATTAAATTGCAAATTAACAGCCTCATTGCAATAAAGTTTACTTTGCCAATGTTTTCAGTTTGCCGTGTAGCTCCTAAAATATTACTGGGTACTAAGCAAAAGCCCAAGTGCTACAATAATCAGCGATTGTGCATTCATAATGATGATTTATGATTACTGATGGTGTCATTATCATCATAATTATAGGCTATGAATTAATTTTTCACAATTGGCATCTGAATAATTTTCAACCATAGGCCTTTCCTTTGTGAGAAGAATTACCTGCAGATAACGGCCGTGAAGAAAGGACTCGTGAGACTGAACCCAGAGTAAAAAACATATTTGAAGTTCTTGAGGAATATTCAGTTACTATTTTCATGAATTCTGTTTACAGCAGTGATGGCCAGGACCCAAGAGGGATAAAGCTTAATTGTGCTGAGTGCTTTAAAGAATACATAGAATGAATAGTTTGTCCAAAACCCAACAGTATCAGGAACTTAACAGAAAATAGAGAAATAAGTATATGTGTCTTATGAATTGTAATTTATGGAAATTAATGCTCCCATTTAAAATTTTCTTTTTCCTACCTTTTTTCCTTCCTTTCTCTCATCGTGATTACTTGAAGGAGTGGACTCCAAATATCCCACGGTCCAGACTCATTTTGAAGCTCATGATTCCCGTGGCTTCCTCAAAGCCAAAGGTGGTGTGTTCTGGGCCATCTCTTCTCACCAGGTACCTTGTGGTTTGAGAGTAGCTATGCTGTCCTCCTGGCCCATGTTACTGGGCTGGTGTGAGAGAGTTTGGACAATGACACAACAAGAACAGTTGTTTCAGGGTTGTTTCCAGTCAGATCCAGACAATCATTGAGTCAGGAAGAAAGGAAGGAAATTAATTCAATGGTGAAAGAAGGAGAACAAGTAGTCACTGGGTCATATATGGAAAATTCTGATGATTCCAAATATCCCAGGCTTTGATCCTGGGCAGACTTCAGTTTCTGATCTTTTTGTCCTCCTGAAAACCTCAAGAACATATTGGAAAGGAGGTTTATGTAGGAGGGGAAATAGTTGTTGAGAAGAGAAAAATATTGATCAAGTTTGAAGGGGGAAAAGTTGGACAAGGAGAAAGGAACTGAGAGAAGGGCCTTGCATTAAAACAGGCTAAAAGTTTCGACCTTTTAATTTTATGCAGATGTTTTATGAAGGCATCTCCTAAAACACAAACAGCTCCTTTTATTTATATGACATAAACAGTGTGGGTTCTCTGTCGTGGGTAAACAAAAAACTTAATGCCAGCACAGAACAGATAATGAAAACTGTAATCTGGTACAAAGCATGGGTGGAAACTGGCGCTTTTCTTGTACCTCTGAGTTTCCCACAGGGATTATGTGTACTTTGGCCTCTAGTAAAGATGCTAATCTCTTCTTGTTTCTTGAAAATTCTTTGGAATAAAAATACAGTCATGTATTTAGGACAGGCGCATAAAAGCTGTAGATAAGGTTACTGGAATAGCTTTGTCGTGTAACTCCAGATTTAAATCTTCAGAACGTGAGTAGTTGTGCATTTGAGCCTTCCCTTCTATTTTTGTTATTCGCTGAAAAAAAGTTTTCTTTCTAGACAGATTAGCATAGTGTTCTAAAGGCAAAAAAGATTAATGTAGGTCATAGACTGAACTAGTGTAATTTCTTTAAGCTTTTTTGACAGTGTTGAATAACAAAATCCAGGAGCTGAGTCCAACACTACAGGCTGGAAAGCTGCCCAGCAGAAAAGGACCTGGTGGTGTTGGTGGCCAGCTGGCTGAATATGAGCCAGGAGTGTGCTCAGGTGACCAAGACGGCCAACAGCAACCTGGCCTGGATCAGGAACAGCATGGTGAGTAGGACCAGGGAAACGATGATTCCCCTGTACTGGACACTGGTGAAGCCCCACCTTGAGTGCTGAGTCCAGATTTGGGTCCTTCACTACAGGAAGGATATTGAGGTGCTGAAGCAGGTCCAGAGAAGTGCAACGGAGCTGGTGAGGAGTCTGGAATACAAGTCTTGTGAGGAGTGCTTGAGGGAGCTGGGGTTGTTCTGCCTGGAGAAAAGTAGACTGAGGGGAGATCTTCTCACACTCTACAACTCCCTGAAAGGAGGACATAGCCAGGGGAGGTTGTAACAAGCAATGGATAAATGAAAATGGTCTGAAGTTGTGCCAGGGGAGGTTCAGATTAGATATTAGAAAAAATTCAACACCAAAAGGCTTATTAAGGATTGGAGCAAGCTGCCCGGGGAAGAGGTAGAATTTTCATTCCTGGAGGTATTTTGAAGACTGATAGACATGGTGCTGAGGGACACAGTTTAGTGATGGGTTTTGTCAGTGTTATGTTGGTGACTAGACTTGGCGATGTGAAAGGTCCTTTCCAACCTAGACAATTCTATGATTTTATGATTCTCTGAAAAATTCCCTCCCTTGATTTAATCTGAATAGTTATCTGTCCACGTATCATAACCTACATTAAAACGAAGTCTTATCAAGATACCGTCTTCCTGAGTTTTGAAGGTCACTGGCAAAAAAAGAATCATGTAGGTAAAAATCAGAACTACCAGTTACCTGTGAACTGGATTGTTCCTCTGAATCCTTTCAAAAGTCACCCTGAGTGCCACACTAATGCTTGGGTGACATTCTCACGCGCTCAGTTTCATACGTCTGTCCCGTGCCTTTGGCCTTGGTGCAGACTATTTGATCCTTTGTCCTAGGTTCATCAGCAAGCAGACGCACAACCTCAGCACTGAGTGGGTGACAGAAGACCCTGAATATGTAAAAAAACCCTTTCCCTTGCCCTTTGCAGAGGACAGCAAGATCAAATGAACTGGCATGTGTGTTGCAGCCCACCTAACTGCTAGTGCTGGCCACCAGCAAAGTACCACTAATTCCCTGGAGGAAAGGGATTGACAGGGAATGACTTACAGCACAGAGATGCCTTTGTGTCACAATGATTCCCAGTATTTCTCCTGAGGCGATGCCTTTATTGCAATTTTTTTTTAGCTGTTATGTGTCGTCACTAGCTCAAGGCTGCTCCTGGAGGTGCAGACCAAGTCCTGCTCACTTGTTTCTCATTCTCTCCAGAATTGATTTACAGGCTAGTGGTTTGACTGCATGCTTTAAGGAGACAAATACTCTTCAGATTTGAAGCTGCTTTAAAAATAAAAAAAAAAGGCCTATTCTTCTAGCATTTGAGTATAACAATCTATATAGTTCCTATTTTCTATTATTTAAGAGTATAGCAATCTATATAACTCTTATTTTCTGTATTTACTCTTTGCTTGTGTTCTTTCTAACAGGAAGGTTTCTTTCCATCATTAAAGCAGACAAAGACATCCTCTAACTGATAAGGCTCCTTCTACCATCCTTTGAAACAGTCAGCCTCCCACTCCCTTTCAAATTTGCTGTTATACAGATAAAAATGCAAGCCTGCTCAGGATGTTTATTTTTAGTGAATATCAAACTAAACACCTGTAACAAGTGCCAAGTTGTCTACTCTTTCTCATGCTGTTGAGTGCACAGGAACAGCACCGAGAAAACTCTTTCCATATTAAAGCAGTATATTCTGCTTTCTCCAAAGGACAAAAAAGACTTTTTTTTTTTTTTTAAATATGGATTACTTTTTCCCATCTCTTACTCATAACAACATGTACCTTTGGCCATCAATGTCACTAATACCACTGCCTAAATCTCTTTGTAAGTAAATCTCTATCCCTTTATAAAATAGTCTTCTTATCTTTGTTAGCTCATCTTCATTATAACTAAACCTAATTCGCTCTCTTCTAAAGGATTTATTTTCTGCTGGAATTAAGGGAATGCCATTTGAAATATTTCCTTTGGAAAACAAAGCAGCTACAAAATCTAAGTATTTAAATCTGATTGACATTTGTTTCTTTAATGTCATTTTAGCAAATGTAAAAGGTAGAAACGCAGTGCTTTCCTCCATTTTCAAAGCCAGAGAGAGCTGAAGGAAACACAAGAGAGAGCTGAAGGAAAAAGAGCCCTCCGAATGCATCACAATTCTTTTCTTGCTGCACCCATTTCTGATACGCTTAAGTGATACATCCATCCTCATTAGTTATTTTTCTTCTTTATGGGCAGACTATCTTGGACAATAAACTCTACTAGACCTTACACAAGATAAAAAAATAACCTGGCTTTCTTCCTCTAGACCCTTCTACATGCTTTCTTGTCCCTTCATCCAATTAATACCATCTTTTTCAAATCATTAGAGACTTCATATTTAATTTCCTGTGTGTTCATATATGCCAGGATATGTTAAATTACGTTCTGTTTGAATAAAATAGTTCAGTTAGAATACATGCACAGAGGGTAAGATATGTTCTTGTCTACCTAACCCAGCTGCCCAACCAATATTTTTTACACAATGAGTTCCGCAAGATGTAAGTATTCTGTAATAAAAAACGAAACATAATATTCATATGATAACCTCACCTCAACAGAATAGATGTTTTCTATAGTGAATATCAATTATTTGTTAATTAAGTTTTCTAAAATTGTTTTGTTTAATACTATATGTTGAAATTTAAGGGCAAAATTCAGGAACAAATGTTAAGAAGCTGCAAACTCCGGTGACCACAGGATGATCACTTGTGATGAATCACAAAAGCAAAACTGAATCACTGTAACAAAGTCTACTGAAAAAAAAACCAATTCTCAGGAAATCACTCATGTATGTGTGTAGATATAGAAAGCATTAGCATTACACATGCTTGGGTATTTTGCTTTAATTAAAGATTCAGCTTTCATTTATTTGAGGTAATTTATTTGCAGTCTCATCGCCATTATTATAATTCATTATACTTCCCTGCCTGGATACTTGACATGGTTAAACAGGAAAACCAGCAAATAAGCAAACAAATCAACCTCTGAATTTGAAGAATTTCAAGAAAATGTGTACTATTCTTTGGTACAAATATTTGGAATTACCATGTATTCCCAAGGACAGAGCTACTTGCAATGCATTCAGTTCTTTTTCTGCCATCTGGAATTTTCCTAAAGCTAAGCTTAATTCCCCTACACCTGTTTCATTCTTTGTATGAGAGCTCTTATTTATTACTTCTGATATTTTGAGGAAGTATCTTTCTTCTGCTTTTTGTATTTTGGGCATTGGAGTAGAAAATGGCTTTCAGTTTTGATCTCTGCTCTGTTGCATCAATTGTGGAGTCAGTCTTCCATAGGTTTCCAGTGCATTTTGTATCATTCCTGGCTTCTTTTTCTAGACTCTCTATTTAGCTGGGGCGAAGCATCTACATATTTAACAAACATTGCTAGAGACAATTTGTCTGCAGATTTCTCTGCACCCTCACAGCCCAGGCTTTCAGTCAAGAAAGCAGAAAAGTGTAGGGAAAATAGTGTCTTTCTTTCCATGTACGGTTGCATAGCTCACGTCAAGTTAACCTTTCGGCATACACGTGGGTTTTAACCGTGGCTAGTGTTTACCTACAGACTTCTCTCCATCTTGCTTTAATTCACATCTGGAAAAACATACGTTTTGTTTTATTTAGGATGCTCGTTCAGCATAAGTCTGTCTCAAGTGACAGCGTAAGTCTGGTTTTTTTGGGCATGGTCTTTTGTGTGTCATGTTGATCCTGAAGAATACAATACAGAGATACCTCCAGTGAGTCGTTTTTAAGTTAATTAATGTGGCACTGGGAGCTGTCTAGGCATGGGAGCACCACAGAGGCTAAATTGCCCTATTTCTCAGGCAATTTTTCAGTATATTAGACTTCAACTGAGCTCTGTGGTGTTGCAGCTACTCTGCTCCTGCATGTCTGGGTAAGCCTGTGAAGATGGCATTCAGATTTCTCTAGATTCCTATGTACAGAGGCTGGAAGTGCCATTGGTTAGCTCTTGGTCACTGACAGGACAAGTTGTTTGCAGTCCCAAGCAGATTTTTATTCTGAAAATTTAGACTCAAAGCAAGTCCCACCACTAAGTGGTACGAATGATTGGATATGTATCAGCAAGGAATATCTCCCTAAGGAAGGTGCATTCTCCTGTTTCTAGCCATATCGAATACTTAGATTTTCATATGAAATTAAATTGCATAAACTAAAGTGACTTTATGTGATCTGTTACATGAGGCTAAGGCTAAAGCATGTGAAAATTCCTAGTGCATTGCTGTTCTTCTGTGAGTAGCGATGCTGGCCATGTTCCAGCCTTAAATGTTTTCTCTTGGGCTTAATAAACTCATAAAAATACCCACCAAATTACTCTAATTTGTTTTCTAACTCTTTTTAGTGATCTTGGACTTGAATGTATACACTCTGATCTTAGAGTGTTAACATTGTGCAAGTTTCAAACCTTTTAATAATCATTAACTCTGTTATCAAGATGCTTTCTAATTTCTTCTCCTTTGTCCTGGTAAATCTAATTTCTGATGTAGGCAAATGTTCATTGATTTTATTTGTACAGGCTGTGCTTAAGTAATTGTTTAACATCCTTTCTATTTTCTTATCCCGCGTCTCTCTAATTCCGTGCTAATCACTCTTCCAAAGGTGACTTTTCCTCCTTTACCAAGTCACTGAAGTGGACAGGATATTCTTAGTCTTTTATGTGAGAATGCCGTCACAGAACCATCCCTTAAAATATTTCCTTTTATGGGAGATATCTTTATTTTCATATGTAACTTTCTGTTCCCATGCAGTTGGCTGAAATTGCCCCACTGGAAAATTCAAATAGAAATAATAATTCTTTTTTTTCCCCCTCCCCTGCTCCCACAAGAAAAGAGAAGATATCTTAGAAATGTTCTAGAAATTATGCTGGGAACAGGGTATGAAGAAAGAGTTATGGCCTCCTACATCATGATTTCTAGATTCTGTGTTAATCTTTGCCAGCACCTTAATCTTTGTTGCCAACTTCCCATTGGATGAGCATGCAGAATTAAATAGGAAAATACACTGGAAAGTAGCCCTTCCACAATTATTTTATAACAATCTGATTAACTTGACTTTGCCACTACGTTTTCAGTTTTCCACATTTCAGGGAGTTTTGTATCCGTGCTGGACAAGCTTAGCATAAGGTACCACAGGAGATCCTATTGGGACCTAGGGATTTGGTACCATAAGTGTAATGAACTCCACCAGACTTGAACTTTGCTAAAAAATGGTCCCATTTGGGGTTACTGGTAAACAAACCGGACCAAGATAGATTTCTCATGAATGCATACTTTTGCCATTAGGAATACGTCATGTTCATTTTTTTCCTAAAGAAACATTAAAACATTAAAAAGGGTCTATTTCTGGAGTAAGAAGGTTTATATTCAATGAAGCCAAAGTACCTTATGGAAACCTTCCAGTGAACTCTCAGTGAGTCATAGGCCAATTTTTGCAGTATCCTGCATGGTTTTTTCCATTATTTCCCTGGTACCAGGAGAGACTGGGAGACTATTTTAACTCCTCCTGGGGAGCCATGGTCCATTCAATGGCCAAGAATTTTTGTGTGGAGGAAAGAAAGAAGGAGAATTTATTTTTCTGATGTGATAATAAAAATTTCTATACGCTTTCAACAGAGAACCATGAAACGAAGTTTTCACTTTGTGAAAGTGAAAGATTTGTTTGAAAAATTGGAACTTTTTCTGCAATGAAAACGTAATATTGTGATCAACTCTATCTATGACTGCAGCTATTTGGTTTTTAATTTGGCCCTGGCCCAAGTCATACACTGCTATTACTGAAGCAATTATCTGTCCTTGATGAAACGACTCGACCTGGGGAGAACCCTGTAAAGCCCTTTGCTATATTTATGCTAACTGCAGTCTTTTTCCCAAATCCTTCTTGTAGGAGCCCTTTGAGTCAATGTAGGGGAAGAGTGGCTGAGTAGTTACTGCAGATAAACTGCTCCCAGTGCTTTACCACTGGTTTTAACCACGTGAGCTAAGCCTGCTATCCCTTCTTGATATCTTGGTGAATTAACGCAGCTTTTCATCTCTCCTGTCATGAGGGCCATGATGAAACCCGAAGAGGAGTTCTCTGCCATGTAAGGTGTCATGGACTGATGACAACAAATAAGATTTTATAGTATCTTGAGGGATCAACGCTGCTTCCCGTCCTGATGGCTCCCCGACCTCAGGAGAGAAGGAATGGTTCCTGCTTTACATGTAAGTGAAACATAACCAGGAAACAGAAATCACAGAAGCTCTGTAAGATCAGAACCAGGAGGGAGAAAATGTATCCAACTGTAAATGCAATGAAAAGAAGTCAAGAAGTAATTAAAAAGAGGATTTTTCCATGACTTTAGGGTTAATGTTTCTCCTATTGTAAGGGGGGGGGGGAAGGTACTTTTAAGAATTTGAATTTTGTTGTTGTTGTTAATTAGCTGATGATTCATTCCTTTCTGTTCTGGCTGTTTATTAAGCCTTGGTTGACATGTCTCCAGGTGGAAAAGGAGACCTGAAGCTGACTCTAAGCCGGGTCTGGTCCTCTCAGAGCAAGCACAGGGTAAGTCGAATGCGCTCGGCAGCTCTGGGAAACGGGGATTAACAGAACCTGTGCAGGGCAGGCTCACTCCACATGCAATGTAGCCTCTTCTTGCCTGTGCAGGGTGACACAACATCCACCTAACTTTAAGCCTCTGCTCATATAAAGCAGTCTTCTCTGTTGTTTACTCTATAAAGCTGGCTGGGAAGACAAGAAGTAATTAAATGCATACACACATTCTATACAGCATATACAACAGTGTTCTGTGTTGCTTACTCTCTAAAGCTAGCTGGGAAGCCCATGAATATCCAAAGTCTGTCAAAATGATCATAATAACACCCATACATCTTGGCATAAATACTATTACCTGATGCTGGCAATAATGGCATAAAAGCTGCCCGCGGAAGGGTTAAAAACACAAAGCAGGCAGCTTTTGTAAGCTGGTAGGTGCTAGAGTTTTAGTTCAGGATACTCACAAGAAAGGTTCTGGTTTGGCTGATTTTCCTGGTGGTGAAATGTTTGATTCTTGCTCTTGTGTTTCGGGTGGGTAGTGAAGGCATTACCTGTGTGGGAATTACTTCCAGTTTATTGTTGCCATTTCAATTACACCGAAGTTGAATTGAGTTGTCAGTAAAATTGGCTCTTTTTTTTTTTTTTTTTTTTTGGTTTTGTTTTTTTTTTTTGGTTTTGTTTTGTTTTGTTTTGTTATTGTTATTGCTTCAAACACAATACTCTCTGGCTACTCTTGGGTGCTTATAGCTAAGATACCTAAACAGAATGAACCAAAGTTGTCCCTGGTGTAATTTATTGGAATTCAGCACTGTCACACCAGGAGTGAATTTGGGCTCAATGTTTTGGCATTAGCAGTAAAGGTCGTTCCTGCAGTTTGCCCTCGCTGTAGAAAGTATGATCAAAAAGTTTTCCATTTTATTTCTCTTTTGATGGCCACATTAAATCTTATTACAGCGTTGGTACTTACCTCACTGGAGTGTCTGTGGGTTTTCTTTATAGGCAAAGCTTTCGTCCCTGGACATCCATAAATAACTCTATTCACCACACTTTCTCCTGCAGCATTTGAGTTATGGTTCAGAGCTGAGACAAGTGTTAGTTTGCATGTTCTGCAGATGGATTTCTGCTTGTTTTTAATCCACTTCAGAGAGGTTGCCTGTTGAGAAGGGCTTTCTACTCCTGGACCCTCTGTTCCAATCAGCTCCATCTCCAGGTCCTCCCCTGCACCCTGCCTTTGATAAGGCACTTACCCAACTTTTCTGATTAAAGTGAGTTCACTACTGTAGATACAGAGTCCTTGACAGCAGAAGCTGCTGCTGAAAATTCCCTTTTAAAATTTGTTTCTGAAACAGATGCCACAATAAAAAGAGAGAAAGTGCTAACTGCATATTTTTTCAATAAAAGGGATAGTATTTATGTACTTGGAGAAGTTATGACTCAGTTGTATTTTATTCAGGGCTTCATTTGTGTAAGTTTCTTTCTGATTAGTTATTGATTATAATCAGAACCTTTGGAGCTAAATGTGCAGTATAGCTAATAAGCAGGTCTTCTGCAGATGAAGAGGATCCTTATGCACTTTATGCTTTCTATTTATTCAACATTGTCACAAAAGGCAAATTGCAGCAGACCATTGAAACTATAGCAGTAGCAGATTTGCAGTATTTCTGTAGGGAGAGAAACAACAGAAACTAAAAAAAGGTCTTGTTTTTCTGTCTCTGAAGTCAAAGCAATAAGAAGCTCTTCAAAATATCCCTTGATGTTTAGCTCGGTCCAATGCAGGCTGGTTAAATCTCATGCACAGACTCTGTAAGGTTCTTGTAATGGGTAACTGCCTCATCAGCTCCCACTGGCCAGCATGGGGTGCAGGATCAGACAGGGGAAGAAAGCTCCTGAGGGTGCACTGCCAGCTGTGTCACCTTGGAGAGTCCCTGGTCAAAGCACATTTCCCAGCTTCATGGGGATGTTGTTATTCCTTCCCCATCAAGTCATCCCTGGAGGTATTCAGTGCCAGGATGGATGGGGACCTGGTCTAGTGGGAGATGTCTCTGCCCATTGAAGTGGAGTTGGAACTGGATGATCTTTAAGGTCTCTTCCAACCCAAATCATTCTATGATTCTATGATAAGACTCTACTTGTAGCCTAGAAGCACCAGGTATTTTTCCAATGGGAGCACCTTCTTCAGTCCTGGGACATAAGTGACTTGAGAACTCTGCTCTGAACACTTTAAAAGGCTTCTACACGATGGACAAAGGCAAAAAGGGAGAGGAGTAGCCCAAGGTGCAAAGGATTGATGTTTTCTAGTCCCAACAGCTTGTGAGAAAACAGAAGGGTGCTGGTGAACGGGTTGCAGAAGGAAATGTGCTCCTTTGAACCAGCCAGTGTATCTGGTTGCTTCTTAGATGTTTTTTCATGCTTAGCCCATATTTGCTGGCAGCAGACACAGAGGTCAAAATTACATACTGAATCTATTAAAGGGCTCCTCTGAAGTTAATGTGAGTCTTTCGATGGGTTTTGGCTTAAGACATTCTGTATCAGTGAGTTAGAAATCAGTGAGTTAGAAATCTGTTTTCTAAGTTTTGGTCAGTAAAATTATGCTAGGCTCTGAGAAATATATAAATATTTATACTGTAATCATTCTCATGAGATAAAGTTGCATTAATATTCACTATAAATAGGAAAGCTACAGACAAGATTAGACAAAACTTTGGAAAAAGCAAATTTGTTGTCTAAAGAAGCCAATGGCAACAAAATCCAAGGCAAAATTTTTTACCATCAATCGGCACTCCAGAGGATTTCAGTTCAATCAAAATTTATCAAAAATCTTCTTTTTGGAAGTATATAATCTTTTTGCTGCTTTGAATTTGCATTTTGAATCAATTGAAGCGTGGAAAGCGGAGTCAAAATTGCAGCATAGTACATAGCACAAATAGTCAATCTGTAAATGAACGTGAATTTATTACAGGGAGAAACTGGGTCCCCTTGAAAATGACATATTCTTTGATCATCTTTGTTCAAACTTTTCAGCTGGTAATGAAAAAAAACACAATTCAGTGGTTAAATATAGCTCAAATTTTGCAATAAAACCTGTATACTTGCCTTGTTAGTAATAAAAAAAAGCTCTAATGTTATGAGCAAAGCGTATGCAGATCTAACACAAACTCTACCAAGACTCCCACACTGGAACATTTTCAGCTGACATTTTTTACCACTTGATTCATCTCTGTTTGATTCAAAATTCATGGCATATCTTCCCTGCATCTTAGTTATGAAATTGTTTGATGGCAATCATAAACCCCTGACTACTAGATATAGTATCTGCAGAAGCTTTGGAAATTAACTCTTAAACACACAAGAAGAGAAGAAATTTATAAGGCAGATGTAGGAGTTATTTTACCTACTAAAAAGCTTGAAACAGCTGAACTATATGAGCTTTAGTTGTCCTGGTAAATAGGAAGTAAGCAATGGTGTAATACCACAACAGTGTAAAATGATATAAAAATTTGTAAAAAATGGATGACAAAATGAATTCACATGGCACAGTGCCAACCTGTGGAAGAACTGGCGTCTCTCTTGGCTGTGGGGCTGGCTTTTGTATTCATCCTCTGCTGCAGAACTCAGAAGGTACTAACGAGTCACCCCAGATGACGAGCCCTGGACGAGGTGATCATTCCGCATTCTCATTCTGGAAAGTGCCTGCCTCAGACTGACTGCCCATGCAATTAAAAGAAATGAGAGCTTTGGGATTTTAACTGTTATTACACTATGTGGACTCTTCTATTTTGTATGAGGAGGAGAAATCATGAATGCAAAGAAAAAAGTTTTCCAAATGCTTCAATTTAATTTCAATCTGTACTTTATATGAGACCATTTATTGGATTTAGAAAGGGTCTCATTAACTGATGAGAAACTGGGTTAGAGCTTTACAGTTTCTTTTCACTTTCTGAGAGCCTGATATCTGTTTTCATCATGTCAGACTTTTTAATTCTAGCAGAGGTAAACCTAGAGAACATTCATATGTATATAATAACTGATGGGATTATGAAGTGAGATACGTATCCTTCTCAACCGGGATTCACCGGTTAGGAGTCTTACCTGTATCTTCTATGAAAAAGCAAAAAGCCTTTTGTGTGAATGCAGTAATTTAAATTGCCAAATCCTTTCGAGTTGACTCCACTTACACATTCACAGTTTAATGACCTTTCCCCATTATCCCTGGTCTGGTTCTCGGTTTCAGGATGAATGATTTGTTGGCTGATTATCCGAATTGCTACCGGAACGTGTTATCTATTTTCTGTACTTTCTTTTTAATTGAATAATTTTCAGTACACACACTAGGGCTGACAAAGTATGACTGGATGGTTATGTGCTATCTGGGACTGACATCAGACCATCGATCCCTCTTAAAGCCATTGGTACAAGGGATACGGCTGTCATTCTGTCACACTATGTGTGTGTATATTATACACGACAGTGGATGGAGATCTGCCTCTATGTACTTAAAATTTTAAAAGACTTTGAACTTATAAAACCCTGGTCCTAGAAAACAATATTTCTACAATGAATTTATCTTTTGGAATTAATTTCTGTTACCTCTGCTTGAAAGGGATCAAACTGGACAAAATTCTGTACGTACACCATTGTACGTACTGCTGTGTGAGGTAAAACAGAGAACTACACAAAATTCTTCCCAAATATTACTAGTTTGGTAATCTGTTCTAAGAGTCCAATGTTTTGTGTGCCGCCTCCTCCCTCTCCCAAAAGATCCCCAAATCAACCCAGAAATACCTAAACCCAAAACATCTGAAGATTTTCCAGATGACCTGCCTGTAGATCTGTGCTCAGACTGCATTTTGCGGTGTCAAGGATGGTAAGTATAATGATATAACAGAGTGTGATCTTAAGAGAACTAGCAGTGATTTTTATTGTTTAGCATCTGGGACTGATAAACAATATTACCCTATGCAGTAAACAGAAAGAACTGGGAACTACGTTCACATTATCTATGAATACTATATGTGACTACATTTATTGTAACCCTTGCATTTTTCCATTAACTGGCACCCATGAATAATAGAGATACTGGATCTTTCATCCTGCTTTTACACTGAGTGCACAAATCTTTCTTTGGTGTAGGTGGTGTAGGTAGAGTCGCTTCTCCTCATGCTAAACAGCAGTCAGCTTTATTGCAGGAAAACCAATATTTTGAAGGGGGCTAGAGTGTGGAATGCTGCGGGGAAATGCATGAGACCATGGAGAACATCTACGGTCAGAAGTTCTTTGGACCCAGCTGTGAAAAACAGACTAAAATCTTTGGGTGCTTCATGGCACTGCTTAGTTCTGAGACTACGCAGCCTGAAAGTTTTCTTTACTAAACTGCTCAGGGAAGGAAATTTCCTTGCCAGGCTTATCTTCTTCATTCAGCACAGACAAATATATCCCATTCTCCTTTTAATAGAAAACGTATCATATACTGTATGTATGTCTTTCTTTCAGGCATACATGGGTGTTAACAGTAGAGCTCTGCCAGGCTGCTAATTGCAAATTCACTCTGGAGGTTACACGTTTTAAAAGCCCAGTAACTTTGATAAATTAGAACAATTTTCAGCAGACTAGTATAAGTCAAAGCTGGATCCATGACAGATTTGGTGTGTCTGTGTCTTTTATCTAACAGGAAAGTTGCATATTATTCCTCATCCACTCTTGAAAGTGGCAACCGATTGGCTGAAAGACAGTGATCAACCCCATCTAGTTTTTGCTGGGGAAGGAGTGACATTGTTATAAACAGCTGAAGATAATCCCTTAGGAATAGCAACATCAGGTTACAAAAATATAAGGTATGATGCTCTGCAATGAAAGTTTTGGTTGCTTAATATTGTGAGTTTCTTGCAAAATCCTGTACAGTGCTAAACAAAATCTCAGCATTTCAAAATTCTCAACTGAGACAATGTGGCAAGTCTTTGAAGTGATTTTTTGTGATAGAATACTTGTAATAAAGTTTTGAATCCTTTACCAGAGGATGTTTGGATGCCAAAAGAATAAACATACTAAAGGGAAATAAGGACCAATCACAGACTATTACATGGAGTGACACAGGTACTTTTACTAATGAAGTCTGGAAAATGAGTGGGTATGTCAAAAAGAATTATCATACTGATATTCTTACTCTGTTTTTACACAGTTTCTCTAAAACAAGTGTTAGCAGCCCCTTTTCAAGTGGGACTTTGGGCTAAAAGGATGCCTCTTTTGCCTTGCAATGGTGGTTTGTGTGCCTTTTTTGAGGATGAAAAAGTGGAAACATTTGTACAGTCATTGAACTGCATAGAAATAATTCTCTTTTTGAGATGCAGATATGCTTTTGTACAGATACGATGGCATAAACTAGTTGGGGTTTGGCCTTTGCATGGTATGGCACCTTGCATATTTCTGATTTAGAACCAGTTCATCACCTAGTGATGTGATGCATGGGATGCCAGAAATAGTCATGGGAAGAGCAATAGATCACAGGTGATAACCATCAGCCACAGGTACAGTGTAATCCTGGTTCCTCAATCACCTTTGCTGCAGAACAAAATACAAGTCATTCAAACAGAGAGCCCAGTCTATATTCCATTTTATTCTTGGAAATGACAGTGTGTAAAATAGTTCAGGCACCTGGTCAACTGTCAGGAAATCCTTTTAGTCTTCTTGTCCTGCAGAGAATGAGATCAAGAGGCTTCTTGCACTCTTTTTACTCAGGTACTAGCAAAATGGTAATGAAAATGTGCTAAAATGTCTCTCGGTGTCAGTGAATAACAGTGTTCATAAGAATTTGACTCCCTGGGCTATTTCAGTTAGACTGTGTAAAATGCTTGGCAGACATGGATACAATTTCTAAGGAGGAGGTACAGTTTTATTGTGACTTTAACAGAACATGGTAAAATCTACTTTCTAAAGTCTTCAGCTCCTCTCCTCCCATGACAACGCATCCACAGGGTTAATGCAGAATTACGGAATGTGGTCACGTAAATTATGAACTCTGATTTCGTTGAAGACACCATTACAGGTTTTTTTTCAGGCTGAAAATACAAGATGACTGTTAAAGTGTAATGGCACGGAACATTTTGTTTAAAAAAACCCAAGCCTTTTACAGTATTCTTGTTTATAGATGATATTTATTGCCTTTGTATTCTTATGGTGTGCTTCTAAGTCAATTGAAATGCAAGAGCTAATGAAACCTCTACCATAACACATTCATTCTTTCTTACACCAAATGAGTCTACTACAAGATGTAAATGACTTACATATATCTGCTGCTCAGGTTTTATTGTTTTACGTTAATTTATTCACTGTAATATTCTTAATGAAAGTAATGACTCTTCCAGTAGTTTGTATATTCATATATTCCCATTTTATTAAATCATGCTGTGAAAGTTCACACTGGCTGCTCTAAACATTCCTGAAGTTTCGTGTTACACTTAATATATAAATGCAATCTTCTAGCAGATTATCAGCATAGTATATTTTGCTACCCTTTGCTCTTCCTAATTTGCTCACACCAGGGTATATCTAATGTTCAGGGGGACTTCTCCAAGCAGGGCTGGAACAGTCCTATGTATTTTATTAGCACAGACCGTTGCAAACACAGATCAAAATCTACAAAACAGAGGCAGCTCAGCACACATAATTTTCTTTTTTTCTTTTTTCTTTTTTTTTTCTTAATATGCTTCATTGTTATAGAGCCTTAGTGTAAATTTACTGTTCCAGAAGGAAATTGTTATTTGTCAACTAGAGTATTGGCTTTAACTTTAAGTGCTTAAAATTGAATATTTTCAGGAGGAATTATGAAATAATAAAAAAAATAAATCAACCTTTATGGCTGGAATCCTTTCACCCACCTCACACAATTGTGAAATTCTGATTACCAATCACATGTAATCAAAACTATTGGATAATACAGCTTTGCATGATCAAAATGTCCTATTTTGACTCTTTTGTTGCATAAAAAGCTTGTATTTCCCTTTTTGTTACTATTAAACCTGTTGCTTTCTCAATACTGGCAATCACTTCTTAAAACGTTGTTCAAACACTAGTTATGAAATATCAGGCTTCTCCTAAGAAAGAAGAATTTCTAGGATCAGACAAAACCAAAGCCCAAAATGCAAAAAGGTTAAGTGAGCTGCCCAAGGACACGGCAGGTAATAACAAAAAGACCTTCTGGTAAGGATAAACATTTTGTTGGCCGTTGTAAAGAAAAACTTTATTTTTCTAACATATTATAAAAGTATTACTGTATACTATATATGTCTTATGGCAAATATAAGGGCCACAATAAGTGTCCATAGACTTGGAAGAAAATTTTCACAGGTGGATTAGCATTTAGACAGAAACCTTTTTGTCTTCATTGCTCTTAACTCTTTTTCTGCTTTGGACACTCTTATTCTGAGTCTCCCTTATGGGTTTCAGATTAATAGCCAGATCCAAGAAATGAGGTCATAAAAGTTTGGCACTAAACTTTTTGGTGCCAGTCTCTGATGTGAAATCCCTGCAGGTCTCTCTAGAGAGGCTGGAGAAGTCAGCACAATGCATGTTATCTTCACATACATTTAAAATACGTTTCAAATGTTAAGCTAAGTTTGTGTTATCTCTTGCTGGGGAGTACTTATATTATTACGTATTAATGAATCCAAATGTTTTTCAGATATTGAAATGAGTATCTGTGAAAAGAAAAATCCAAATCCCACTGAAATTCATGAGTCATAGCTGGGTACAGGATATGTTTTTTTTATATATTTTGGAATGGTCATAAATATATGACCATCATATGCGTGCTTTCCTCTGAGATATAACTTTGAAAAATTTTGGAACATGGAGCTGCCCACTTTTTAGAAACAACACCTGCAATAAAATTTGAGGCTCTCTCTATGCAAAATCAGCTTTCTGAATAGCTTAAGATAAACAGTTTCAGGCTTTCAGCCTAACTGCTAAGGAATAGTTTGTCTATTTTTGTTCTGCCCCTTCCACAAGAGAACAAATGAAACAGCACAACATTCTCTCTAAATGTTGAAAAACACCTGGAAAATATTTCAGTGTGGGAAGTCCTCTCAAAATAACTATTTAGCACATCACCCCTTTGTTCAGAATGCACCCTTCTATTTTCCACATTATTATTTTTTTTTCAGACTATTATTAGTAGCGTGAAGGAAATTGCTGTCAACAGTTGCGTTTAAGACATAAAATATAGACACTCTCTTTAAACTTGGGGCTTCACTCTAAAGTTCTTCTTCAAAAAAGTGTGATTTGGTTCTGCACATTGCAGTCTTTGCTTCCAGAGGGATCTGATCTATAAATACTTCAAGGGTGGGTGTCAGGAGGATGGGGCTGGTCTTTTCTCAGTGGTGCTTCTTGACAGGACGAGAGGGAAGGGGCACAAACTTGATCATAGGAAGCCCCATTTAAACTTGAGGAGGAACTTTTTTCCTGTGAGGGTGGCAGAGCCCTGGCAGAGGTTGCCTGTAGAGGTGGTGGAGTCTCCATCTCTGGAGACATTCAAACCCACCTGGCCATGTTCCTGTGGGACCTGCTGTGGGTGACCCTGCTCTGGCAGGGGGTTGGACTGGGTGATCTCCAGAGGTCTCTTTTAACCCTATGTCATTCTGTGATTCTGTGATTTAATTCACAGTCCTTGGTTACATTTGTGTGCCAGAGACAGTCGGATGCTTGTTGATGCCTGTAAACCTAAGCTGGAGTTCCCCCAAAAGTTAAAAAACCCAAGTCCTGCTGAAATCCTGTCACAACAGTACCATTAGGAACATCTTTTTTAACTAAGGTACATGGAGAACAGTGCTGGCAGAAAACCTAACCATGCTTTACGAAGAGCTGGAATATACAGAAATCCAAAATATTTCTGAGATGTCATAAGAAATATTTTGTTGTGATTCATATTCTATTCAGAACAGATATGTATATTTTCTAAATACTTATAACACTTTTCATCTTTGTAATTGCTTTGCTGACATTAATTAATCCTCACAATGAGGTAGGTGGTAAATTAAGGTGGATGAAGAATTCAAAACAATTAATTTATCTAGGAAATACAGTTATTTTCCTGAGTGTGAAGTGTTCAGGAACAGACAGGGAGTTTTACTGTCTTATTTGTAGTTCACAACAGTTGTGTTAAGAGTTTATGCAAATGTAATTCAATCAATGGATTTCTTGCAAAATGCTTAATGTGGCTGAGTTTAACGTAGAAGCTTCCAGAAATTAGTTGTCCATTGGCATTTTTGTTGGACCGGCGACGTTTCCAGACTCCCCACACATAACCTGTCCCCATCAATGGTCAGAGACATGCCTTGGTACCAGCATCTATTTCCAGGTTGGTTTTGGGGAGAAAACCTGGGTTTATCAGCTGAATCAGAGCAGTTGACAAGCTTCCCAGTGGTCTCAGATGTGCAGGACTGGGGGGCATGCACCCAGAAGATGCCATGGTGTCCAGCCACTGTTGGTCAAGATACAAGAGACTTAATTTTCATGGGCAATGTCTGGCAGCTCTAGCTGTTATTCAATATATGTAGCCTCCTCGTTAAGATGAATCATAGAATGGGTTGGGTTGGAAGGGACCTTAAAGATCATCTAGTTCCAACCCCCCTGCCCTGGGCAGGGACACCTCCCACCAGACCAGGTTGCTCCAAGCCCCATCCAGCCTGGCCTTGAACCCCTCCAGGGATGGGGCAGCCACAGCTTCTTGGGGCAACCTGTTCCAGTGCCTCACCACCTTGACAGGAAAGAATTTCTTCCTGAGACCTCACCTAAATCTCTCCTTTTTCAGTTTAAAACCATTACCTTCATCTTCTGGCTCCACTCCCTGATAGAGAGTCCATCTTCATGAGCTGACCTGAGTTAAACACGCTACATTGGTCTGTGGTTCCTGATGCTGCTGCTGGTAATACCATGTGAACTGTTGCTGCTAACTCTTAATATACTGCATGAGAGCCTCAGCTGATGGTGGACCTACATAATTTGTAGCTTCTTTGAATCAACCTGCTTGGAACTACTATTTTAAATGTTAATGTCAGAAAAAACCTCAAAGAGATAACCAGTTTTTATTAGACCACTTTACACAGTAGGTGAGCAACACATGGAGAAGAGTAGGAAGGGTACAAACCAGCTCATAAGTTCAGCATGAGAACTTCTGTGCTACTTGCCACAAAATTACATTGTGGGAAATGGGAATATTGTGGTGGAACCTGCAGTAATGTTGTAATGCTGTGTGATTTTATGAAAGAAAGCATCCCATCGCTTAAGAAAGAATACTCCACTCTGTGATGGAGAAAAGTATCCTCTCCTTTAAAAGTGCACCTTTATGATATTGCCTAATATCATCAAATTTCCATGCTATGAAACAACCATTAAATACTCCATTATATTTTTTTTTCTATTATTTGTGAAAAGACTTTAAAAAATCACACTGAAATCTTTGAAATTCAGAACAGGTCCTTTGAAATCTTGCCTTTCAACGACATAAAAAGCTTCTAATTAGCTTTTAATTTGTCTGTTGTATACTTTTAAGTGATCAATGACATATACTTGGTCGTCTTCAACAGGTACCTTCCCAGTCTTAGAGCAAAAATAAAATTTCCAGGCTGAAGCCAGGTTGACCCTAGCATTACCCTGTGGTTGAAAGAAGAGTTTAAAACTAGTCCAGTGCCAGCCGTGGAAAATGGAAAACAATTAAATGTTGCCTAATTGCATTATCTCCCATTTTTGAAGTTAATAAAAGCATAATCTATTTGTACCTGCCATTTGCCTTAGGAGACAGCAGAAGATAATGAAAATATTTTACTATCTATTTTCAAATTATAAGCTGTTGTTTCCAAAGAAAGTCAAACCCCATGTATATTATCACATTATTGTTCTCCAGGGACTGCAGTCACTATAGTGATTGTAATTACATGGCTTCATTAACTTTCTACATTCTACCTGTTATGGGGGTTTCACATTAAGAAAATTTGCATACACAGGAAATGAATGCCGTTTGCAAGGAGCTAATGACATTAAACATTTAAGCGGCCTCACTCAAGTAAGCAAGGAATTTTCACTAGAATCTCCTTTTCGAGTGCGTTTAAAACCAATGCAGTCTCACAATTGTCACTTTAAAGAAAAAAGTATAAAAAGCACTTAGAGTAAGCAACAGCCATCTTAACAAAACTGCTTTAAAATTGGGAATAATTCAATTACTCCCACAGTCATTACAATGCATAATCAGGTGTGATATCATTCTGTCGGATTAATACTAGCTCGTGTTAAGACAATGTATGTGTGCTTACCATATACTCTACCCAGTGACCCATATTCAAATATCATCGCCCACGGGATGAGAACTTTCATTTTCTGATCTATAATTGCCTAATCTTTGCTATCAATGGATTATGCACAGAAATAACTCCCCATTTTCACTTATGAGTTAGAAAAAGCAAAGAAAGATGCTATAAGAACGGGCATTTAATACCGTGCTGTAGACGGAGCACGAATCCTTTGTAGTTTCTCCCATTTTTGTTTCATGGGCTTGATGCAAACCTAACAATGACAAAAGGAGAGGGGTTTTGGTTGGTTTTTTTTTTTTCCGTTTTGTTCATTTGACCTGGTTTTCACTGAGAATACCCAGCTGCTGACTTCAGGAAACACAAGATTTTGGATTTCTTTGTGGGTTGAAGCCCTTTGCCATGGACATACATTTAATATTGTCCTACACGGCCAGGCTATAGGCAAGGTATGGTCAGCCATCCTTCTGAATGAAGCACATACGTTTCCTCTAGGAAGCTTGCTGACCAGCGAGCATTGGGCATCATTCTTTTGATGTAAGTAATTTTCTTATACAAAGTAAGAGAGAATAAAATACATAACTGCCCTGTATGGAGTCTACTTTAAGGAATTTAGAGATTCAAAGCTGAAGAATGGGCATTCTAGTACCTAATTTATTGAAGCTTAAGGTCTTTATTGGTTCTCATTCTTCATGCTTTCTCAGTATGTCTCTGAATTAGACTTTATCTTTAGACTTTCCTCTTCCAACTTTGGATCAGACAGAAATATGACAAAACCATGTCTTTTTTTGCATGGGTTGTTATTATAGGGTATTTATTTGTTTGGGACATTGAGCTCTTCTGATGAAAAATGCTGTAGAAACAAGTACAAGGAGCTGGACTTCATCCTGCCAACACATGGACATAAGAGAAACATGAACACATCCACCACTTTCCTTTTTGTACCAGCTCTGAGGGCAACATCAACCTTCTGCTCGCTCTGAGTGCAAGGATTATATTAAACTGGAGCCATCTACAAGCAAGATGGGGCGAGGAGAGGGAGCAGGGGGGGACAGGGGAAGAAATAGAACAAAATATTAAGAATGAATTCTGATGTTCATCTGTGAATCAGGCAGGAATTGTTAAAGAGTTCTTTAGTTGGCTCTTTAGTTCCTGCTGCTTGTTGTACTATCCACACAGTTAATCAAGGTCACAGGTTTAGTCAAAAATTCCTTCGGTAAAAAATTCAGATAATTTTGGTTTTTTTGCTTAATACAACCAAATAATTTTCACTGATTGGTAGTTTCTTCCAAGTCAGAGAGAGATTTCTTGTTTGCAGCAGTTCATGTTAAGGGTTTCTCTTCCACTTATAAAACGTCCTTTGTTTTTGCAATATATTCTTCAATGTACACGGTGTCATATAGAAGAGACTTTCCTTTACTCAGACACTGTTTGAAATATATTGGTTTCTGGTACTGCAACTATTGATCTGATCTTTGTCAGTGAAAGCTTATGGTGCAAAACCTTTCTTCTTCGGCTTGGTTAACTAATTTTTTATTTTTTTTTTCATTTTTTTCCTCAACATCTTGCTTTGCTTTATTTACTTCTTTACTTACTAACTCATCTATATATTTTTTTCTTCTTCTCAGCAGTTATATTTCTTTCCCTTTCCTTTAACAGCTGCTCTTAAGGAATTTCAGTGTTGTATAGTTATTTGTGAGCTAGACTGTTTTACTCTCTTGGTACCTGCTGTCTTGTCTTGAAGCCTCTAAACCAGTAATTGGTAACAAGTTTCTCTCAGTGGGTTTTACACACAGCTGCAAGGCAGAAAATAAACAGTTCTTTCAAGTCTACACTCTTAGGGTTACAGCTGTATATTAATGACTTCCCCAGCTTCCTAATGTAAATTTTAAAGAGATATCATCCATTTCTATAAAGAGTTTTTTTTAAAGCTTTTCCACGGTTCAGGCAGGATCTTGTAATGACAATTGTGAGAATATGACATCAGAACAATAGCCTTCCCAATTAAAGTACCTTTCCTAATTAAAGAAGCTCAGAACTTTTCATCAAACAATAATTCAACTTCTCTAAGCTTTTTAATTTATTATAATTAAAAAAAAAAAAGATGGTGTCGATGCCCGATGTATTGTCCCCCTATTATTTCAACACTTAAATAACAAAATAGATAGAAAACCAAATTAAATTTAGAGTATAAATTAGGTTTGTTCAGAATTTTCATGTTACTGAGGAGAAATTTTCAAGTATAAATAAAATTTGAGTGGAATACTTTTACTAAAAACATATGAACATATAGTCAGCAACAACAAAAATAAGAAAGTAAGAAAGCAATTGTCAGTTAAAATCTGTTCTCTGCCTCTTAAATCTTTGACACACAAAAAAAGTCCAATGTTTCTTGGAAAGCGGGGGAAGGAAGAAATAAAAGTTTAATCAATTATTCCAGTTTTAGTAAGTAAACTTTCTGAATTATTACAGACAAGGAAATATGTTATGCTGAAAATATGACATATACATGAACCCTGTGTGTGTGTGTGAAGACAGAGAAAAAAAAAGAGAGCTAAATAGAATTAATACACCTTTTGCAATTAATTTTTTTTTGTGCTGTGCAATTAAAAATTGCACATTTGCAATTAAATTTTTTTTTCACCTTCTAAAGAAACCTTTTCAAAGGTATCAGAGATTTTTCTCTCAAGTTCTTCCAATTGTGGTATGTAGGTTTTTTTATTTTTTTTTATTTATTTTTTTTTATACAGAATTAAACAGTAATACTAGCACTTGTTTAAGCTTTTTCATGTGACTCTTTCATCTCCTAATAATAGTTCAAAAGCTTATTTAACAAGTTCAAAAAATATCTGCAATGTTGTTTGCACAGGTATGTAAATTGGACTACTGAAGGGTTGGGATGCTGGTGAAATAATATGGTTATTTCCACCATAAATAGAGTAGTAAGAAAGAATTATTCACTCCTATTGATTTTGCATGGTAGATACTGTGTGTACAGGAGAATATGGATAACTCCTTGACTTGGAAGGGATTAGCACTGTTGCTGCTTTTAGAATCATAGAATGGTTAGAGTTGGAAGGGACCTTAAAGCCCATCCAGTGCCACCCCCTGCCCTGGGCAGGGACACCTCCCACCACACCAGGTTGCTCCAAGCCCCATCCAGCCTGGCCTTGAACCCCTCCAGGGATGGAGCAGCCACAGCTTCTCTGGGCAAACAGGGTCTCACCACCCTCACAGTAAAGAATTTCTTCCTGAGATCTAATCTAAATCTCCCCTCTTTCATTTTAAAACCATTACCCCTCATGCTATGGCTCCACTCCCTGGTAAAGAGTCCTTCCACATCTCTCCTGTAGCTCCCTTCAGGTTCTGGAAGGCCACTATGTGGTTTCCCTGGAACCTTCTCTTCTCCAGGTTGAACAATCTCAGCTCCTGCAGCCTGCCTTCTTGTATTTGCCTATTCCTACCACCACAGTGAAATGGCAACGTGGTCAAAGTCAACGTGGAATTGACTTTTGGCCCTCGTTCTGTCATGCTTGTTCATGTCACGTCTGTGAACAAACTCTGTGTCGCCCGATAAAGCAGTGCTCAGTGTTCCAGGGTGTTTTATAAGTACGTCGGGAAAGAAGTGCCAACCCTTCGCCTCTCTGCATCCAGAATGGGATGGGGCGGCAGCAAGGAGAATCTCTTTCCCACTGCAGTTCACAGCCTGATGGCCAGGAAGGCAAGGCCAAGGTGAGAGACACTGAGAGCTCTGGCTCCACTTCACACCACAGCTTTGTATTAGCCTAAACCTGAATTTCCTTTCTAAGCAGGGCATGCAAAAGGGGAGAGACATAGTGGTTAGAGATACTGCTTTGTGTTGGTTTTATCAGTGCTATGTCGATGCTTGGACTCAATTATCTGATAGGTCCCTTCCAACACAGGCAGCTCTATGATTCTTTAATATATATTCTATTTAAGATGCCTGAGTACAGGCAAATGAATATGTATATATATAAATATATATATATATATATACACATGTGTATAAAGTATAACCTACCAGAACCGCCCCCTTTAACTTCTGTTTATCAGAGTCAGGGAAGTGAGGTTTAAAATATAAATCCAGAATAACTACAGATGTAGAGAGCTCAGAATTGTACCTCTACAAATCTTCTGTCATTTAGCTGTCCACGAGCTTCTGGAATGCCAGAGGCAATCTGGAAATGGCAGCTTACAGCTTTTTCTCTCCTTTGAAAAGTTTTTTTCCATGACTTCAGATGTTATGTGAAATCTCTACCTTCCCTCCTGTTTCAGGGAACAACAACTTCTGATTTGACTCATTATGCTGGAGATGTAATGTAATGTGCATGGATCATTTGAGGGAGTGGAAGTGAGATTTCCCAGAGTGTGGAAAGAAAAACATGTTCTTTACAGATCCCATTCGATAAAGTGTTGTGAAGGTGCATTACTTTGTACTTTTCTATTAGTTCCAAGCTGGCAGAGACAGGTTCCTTTTATTTTAAATAAAGCACTACTCTTGTAAGTACTAACTTGATGAACTGACTGGCAACAAATAATTCTGTGAGCTGACTCCTTTCTAAATGCAAATTCCAATGACATCGTTCATGGGATAGTGCAGTCGATGGTTTGGGTTTTTTTTTTTTTTCCTTTGTTGTTTTTTTGTTTAATTGCAAACATCAGAATGGTGACAAATAGAGGCCTGATCAGAATTTCTATCAGTGTCTTGGTTCCTTTGGTTCCTGAACAGTGCATTCTCTCTTTTAATATAAATTGCAAGGTAAAAAGCATCTGACAGTTTACAAAACCAGAACACAGCCAGCTTGACCACAGTATTCGCTGTTGCATGTGAGAATTCTTAGTGTTGCTTAACAAATGATTTTTTTTTTTTTTGCCACTTTTCATTAGAGCCCCTTGTTGCCATCCAATCTTGATTCTAGAAATTAAAGCTAACAACCAGATTGAAAGATTCCAGAGGATGACAGCATGGGGCATCATCTCAAAGCCACAACTAACAGCATGAGGCAAAGCGAACCTCAAGCTATTCCATCTCCGAGAGAAGGAAGAAGGAGAAAAAAAGCATTTGCAGGAAAACTCAATTATAACAACCCACAGCTATAGTAAAGCACTTGTGAATGTTGACACTAAAGCTTTTTTCCGCTTAATGTTTTAATTAAATACCTAGAAGCCAACTCTTCTCCTCAGTCAGTGTCAGCGCGGTACTTCTCTATGGATAAATGTTTACAGCAAAAGCTCTGCTGAGGGTTTCAGCAAACAAGGCTGGGAGAACTGAGAAGGCTTTTCAGGCGAGGCACTTGAGATCAAGAAAGCACCAGTGATTAGAAACTCGCAGTACAATAACAGGACGATTTAATCCACCCAAATGTCAGTCGCCGGTTTACAAGTTGGCAATCCCATCTTCATCTGCAGACAAAAGGGCACTGGTTAGTCATCTGTTTAATTCTCTTGCTGCAGCGTGTCATTTGGATGTTGAAGGAAAATCCCCCGATTCAGCCTGCCATTTCTGACAGTCTCCCTCTAGACCACATTAATAAGCTTTTTAGAGCGGTGAATGCAGAACAAGCAGCAGGCAGCCTGCCCGCAAAATGGAGACGGAACAGACAGCAGAACTGCCTGCCTCCCTTTGTAGCCCTGGTGCATAGGTGACCCTTCTCTCACAGAGCTGCAAATGATTTCCACTAAGATTACCTTTGGAAAGCCATCACGTAATTAACCATTTTACGCGTGTGATGTCTGCCCGGCTTCAAAACCCCTGGCTTTTGCAGCGGAAAAAAAGATTCAGCTGCGTTTGAGGTAGATTTATGAAACGTGCTAACAATAGAGCAGAGAGAGAGAGGCTGCCTGGCATCCCGGAATACCTGGGGAATTTCACTCAGAAAACAAACATGTTGCTCTTTAATGTAGACTCACATCTCATTATAAAATCACAAGTGGAATGAGACACACTTCGCCTTTGTAACTGTGTTGCCAGGAGGCAGGTAAGTGTGGTGCTACAGACAGTCCTGCTAAGATCTGCATGATTTTAATATCTTTTGAAAGCAAATAATTTGTTAGATAATGGGGGTCTTGCTGTGGATATTTCCTGTTTTTCTCTATTAATATTTTCTCCGTTGCCAGCTGTAAATTGAAATTGTCAATAGCCTCGTTTAACCTATTGCGCACCAGCTGTTTCAAGGTGCAGCTGGAAAACAAACTGTTTCAGGGTATCCTTATTCTGGTTTGGGAAGGATTTGCTGGTGAGGCATTACTAAGCACTGGAAATAGAAAGCAGAAACCTCGGAGCCCTAAGAACTCTTTTTTGTTTCACTTGGAGACGAAGGAAGTAAGCGCCATTGAAAATCAAGCTGGAGATATGCACATATAGACAAGAAAAGCGAAAGGAGGTTAAAAGGAGAGGGAAAGAAATGTAATCGTGTGATGTGGTAAGATGTAGGTAAGGCTCGGGGAGGATTTTGTCAAGCAGAAAATTGACAAAACCTGCTATTAATTATTGTGCTGATGCTATCAGTGGCATTACCATAATCAAAAAGTGAGGCGTGAGCATAATGCACGAGGCGCTGGGTAGCTTGGGGGTTAAATCACTTATTCTCAAAGGAGATTTTAAGAAAAAACATAATTAACAGCGAGAGAGAGCACAAAAATTCTTTTATGTAGCTCATGTAGTCGGAAATATCTCAGTAACAAACTCAGAAATACTGGCCTGTTTGCATGTGAAGAAATACAGGAGGGTGGAAGGACCTTACTTGTCAGCTGCAGCTAGCAGGAAAGAAGACTGCATTGCACTTAAACAACTTTTTCTTTTTTTTTTATAGAAAAGAAGCTAGGCTGTCCTTAAAAAACAATATTCTTGGCACTTTGCAGACAAATAGTAACATTAAGCTACTTCCAGGAAGAGCTTGTATTCTCAAGTACCAGGAATATTGGAAAAGGATGTACCGAAAAGAAAAATGATGAATTGATTGCTTTTATGAAATATCTTTCTTTTTTTTTTTTCCCTTTTCAGAGGCTCAAAACCGAAAAAATGGCAGCAAAGATGGAGACAAGTAGGTGCCGCTGTTTTAGAACATCTTCATTCTCAACAACAGCATCTTCAAGAGAAAAGGTAGAAAAGAAACTAAAACCAAGACCAGATCATCAGGTTAACCACATAACTTGACTCATTGCCTTGCAAATTTAAACTGTTAAAGAAGCTGAGACAAATTCAATATTTACAGTAGTTGCATGTTAACAAGTCAACATTTACCCACGGTTATAGGCAAAGTTGAATAAATAATGCTGAAAGTGTTTGCAAATGTTACCTTGAAGAAAAACATCACGTTGACTTTGATTCACAACATATATTATTCACACACTGCAAACATTCACGCAAGCAAATCTGTGTTTATGGCAGGACTGTAATCTCTCAGGCTAATGACTATCTGCATTACTATTCACTCTGGAGCAAGTCATACGGCAGTGTTAAAAGCTCCTGGTTATTCTGAGGTTCAAAAAAAAAGAAATCGCCAGAAATAATCATGTGACAAATGGTGTAAGACAAGCAACAGGTTGGGTAGGGTCTTTAAGGTGAGTGTCCCAATTAGAATATCTAAAAGACTTTTTTGATTGATTGTTTAGTGCTTACGTCTCTGTTGTCAGAATGAAAACCGGGTTATATGCACTCTCTGGATTCTTGGGCCCTTTACTACTTTATGAAAACCCATGAAAATCCTTCTCCCAGGAGTGGTCCAAGAGCAGTGGCCAATGAAGGCAAATGGGCATTGCCCACACTGAAAGCAGAAAACACTTGTTAATACCATATTGCAAGAGTTTTTTGGGTCTCCGTAATCTTGACGGATTGAACTGCAAATAAAGTTCTCCATTTGCAATGACATCTCATAAAAAAATTGTAATAATCCCAGTGAAAAACAGTATTGGAAGAGTAGAGACTTGATCCCTTTGTGGTTTTATGTGGGACTGCCTGTAGATTTTCAAGATCTACAATATGTTGTTATGGGTGAATGAATTAATATAAAATTGTTACAAACCCCATAATATTCCGACCCATGCAACAGCATTAGTTGGTAAACTAAATGTTGAAAATGAGGAATCGATATTAAAGGGAGACCATTGAATAATATAGGAGAGGTCTGTGTAATAAAGCTAAACGTGAATTTCAATAGTGAAGAATGTAAAATGCTTCTAATCTGCTGAAAGGAACTGTAGGAATCATTGGGTTTGTATCAAAGCAAACTTGCCAGCAGCTGTGGCCTACCTTTCAAACTAAAAATGCTTTATGCTTCTTGAAATTCTGCTGTGATCACCTTAATATTTATAAAATCATTTTTTGTTATCTGTTGCAAAACTAATGCCAGTAAAGTGGCTCCAAAATCTCTCGGAAACTTTGCAGTTCTAGCAAGGCTCTCAGCCCTCTGTGTGGAAAAACACCAGCTCTAGACCCATTTCTAAGACTGAAAAGAGCTGGTTGGACTTTGCTGGGTTGGATCCAAAATGACCAACAGCACGAGTGGCTGCATGGTGCGTCCCGTGATGTGGCATCTCGGTGTATACAGAAGCAGACACCAATCTGCAAGGTAATTAACCATGTTGGTGATGAAAGTCAAATGAGGTGCATTTGATTTGTATAAGAAAGCTAGCAAAGCAGTGAAAAGAAAGACTGCTAGACAAGAAAGCCTTTGAGACAGCCTTAGGCAGGTAGAGACACCTGAATCAAAGCAATCTGTTTATTGCAGTGAAACGGTGCTTGTTGAGCATCAGTAGGGGACAGGTAGGAGTTGTGTAGGGCAGAGATCAAGGATGAAGGATTCAAAAATTTGAGGCCAAACCAGACCAAACCCACACTGTTCTACATAGGCTACTACTGAATTATTTTGAGATGAACAAGTTCAAAGTTCCCTGAGCTGTTACTAAAATTATAGAGGTCGCTGGAGCAGGCCCTCTCTATAATTATGGTATGGTTGTATTTTCACATTTCCTTAGTCAGTTGATTACAGCAGTTTAAAATGACAGAAACCACTGAAAGAGACAACTGCAAAATCAAATTTGCTTTGGAAGCATATACCTCCAGTTAAATTAATTTTTTCCCACTTACCAATAATGTAAAAGACAGTACTGAAAGCCTGGAATATTGTATGACTCGAGAGCCATTTTTGACTTTGGAAGACTAAACCAGCAAAGCATAAAAATTTAGTCTCTTTGCTTCATTTCTGCTTTCTTTGTTGCATCCCAGTTTAAATAAGAAGCCATAAATACTGTTCCTGAAATAAAATCCACACACACAAAAAGACTCTAAGTCTTTGTTAAGTCCAAGATCTGCATGCAGTCATGTGACTGCTCAAAATTACTCCCTGAAGCAGCTGCGAATGCCTATGAAATGAAAAACCTCTGTCTGATGTACGATGAATATAAAACGTGTCTCTCTACTTGCTAAATGCTTAGTTCCTTAATTCTCTAGTTTTTCTCATTATTGTAATTAAAAATGTCTCAATTACCATTGGCAGAGAACACTTGCTAAAACGTGGAGCTCTTGGCACCTATTGCATGAGATAAAATTCACAAGGAGAAGTGACTCTTTTGAGCAGGATGGTTAGCTGCTGTCCTGATGGTGACAATCTCTCTCTTCAGTGTCCCAGTGACTCCCGTTGGATTCACTGAGACTCCCTGCAACATTTTTAGCAGAATTCTTACCCCTGGCTTGCCCGAGATCCTGTGTGATCACTCCAGCATCTGTTGCTATTGATTATCCTAAACTATCCTAGACCAACTCCCAACTACTTCAGCTGTGTGAAAAGGATTGTCCTACAGGAACAATTCTTCATCAGCTGATGCAGCAGTTCTACTGATTAATTACAAGTGCGTTACCATGTACATCTTAGCCACTTCTATGGCTGGAAATGTCTGGAGAAGAATCATAGACTCCTAGGATCATGGAATGGTTTGGGTTGGAAGAGATCTTAAAGATCACCCAGTTCCAACCTCTCTGCCCTGGGCAGGGACACCTCCCACCACAACAGGTTGCTTCAAGCCCCCTCCAGCCTGGCCTTGAACCCCTCCAGGGATGGGGCAGCCACAGCTTCTCTGGGCAACCTCTTCCAGGGTCTCACAACTCTCACAGCAAAGAATTTCTTTCTGGTATCTAATCTGAATCTCCCCTCTTTCAATTTAAAACTATTGCCACTTGTCCTACAAATCCACTCCCTGATCAAGAGTCCTTTCCCATCTCTCCTGTAGTTCTTTAGCTACTGGAAGGGTCTATAAGGTATCCCTGAAGCCTTCTTGTCTCCAGGCTGAACACCCCCAGCTCTCTCAGCCTGTCCTGAGTCAGCCTCTCGACACTTATAACGTTCTTTCCAGAGCTCTTGCCATACCAGGGCCCTACCAGCTGTTTGTTGGATCCAAAGTGGTCATTACCAGTTAAATGGTGCTCCACACTATGATCATAAGAGGTGGGTGAAGCCCCTTATGGACACTCCAGTGTCTCAACATGGTCTTTTCTTATTGCATAATGATATGATTTCCAATGGGAGTTATAGTTCAGGAATAACTTGACACTACCCCAGCTCCAGGACTGGAGCTGCTGTCCACCTTTTCAATAATAACATAGTCATTGGAGCATTTACCCAGAAATGGACACCCTGGCTTCCATATTAAAGTCCAAGAGTTTGGTCTACCTCTTGTAAATCAAAAATCTAATCCTGAATCCAGATTATGAACTGCCATAAATCTGGAATGAGCACGGTTTTAGTTTTGGCTTGATCATTAATGAAAGAGGAACCATTGGGGAAAACCCCCCAAAACACCTTGCCTGATGTTTCAGATGTTTCGATGTAGGACTTGAGGAACAGAGGTCCTACAGAAATGTTTCTTTCTTTATCATCCTACATGGAATCCTCTAAACTCTGTATTAGATGAGGAATAAAGTTGGTATACACAGTTGAATCTTAATACTCTACTTTACATACAGTAAAACAAACAAACAAACAAACCCAAAGTTTTCAAAGGTGTTTGGCCTTTGTTTTAACCTTTTTTTTTTTTTTTTTTTACCCCGATAGTGGTAATAAGGCTGGTTTTTATTTTCATCCGACCAACTCTCTTCTGTGTAATGATTTGCAGACGTCATCAAATAAATGGACAGACTAACACAGCCGCCATAATGTCAGCCATTGGAATTTCATTAGCAAAGTAAGTAATTTGCTATCCTGAGTCATTTACTACCCTCACTATCCTATTACATTCATTTTAGATGCAATTCCTTTGAATTGCAAGTCTACTTGTCCTAGACTGACCTACCACTCAAGTGAGAAACTACTCACCTGAGCAAAACAAATTGGATTTGGTCTGTGATTCCTGATGCATCAGGGGGAGGGGAGTTTTCTTGTGTTCGCTTATTTATTTATTTATTTATTTGTTTATTTATTTATTTTAATTTAGTGGTGAGACTTAACGTTTATGAGTCTTGCTCTGAACTCTTCTATCTGCAACTGAACCAGATTGACGTTACTTGCTCAGATTGACTGTTGTTTGAGACGCATTACAGACTGGTCCCATTCAGAGGATGTCTCCCTGCTTATTGATGCTATTAACTTAATTTTGTATTATCAATGCCAGGACAATTTGTTCTGGTGGTATATAATAAAGGATTTTAGTCAGTTTTATGCTTGTATTACTGTTTGATTTATTTTTTTTGCTTGAATGTTTCAGATATAGCTAACACAAAACATCTTTATTAATTAGTATTATTTGGTTTTATTGGAAACATTTCCAGCTATAGAAAAATAAGTAACGAAATTACCTTAATTCAAATGCAGACAAATAAAAAAGAAACTAATCTTATTACAACTGATATACATAGTCTTAGGAAGAACAGAGATGACTCTTTTGGGAAGAGTTTATAAGTCTGTATTATAAGTCTTGAGACGCCCCTGCATTTTCTCAGAAAGTAATTCCTTGTTTGGTATAAAAGGCATGCTTTAAAAATGCAATGTGTGGTAAAGAACCTTTAAGTGATTTTCCCTTGCCCTTGGATGTCTCTAACTGACTAAGTACTTTAGCCCCACCTCATAAATGCAAGAAGGATGCTGAGGAACTGACAATGATTTTCCCAAAACCCAAATCGTGACCAAGATGACTGTGATTAATGTTAACTACTACCCCTTTCCCATCGCACATCTGTGACCTCTGTTTTCAAGGGATTTACATATTCAAGTGGCTCCCTGATGCTTATACCTTAACTGAGGTCCTGTAGCAGTGAGAATGAAACACCAAGGTAATCAAATCTCTGTGGGAAACACACAGCTCTGTAAAAAGCAGTCTCTCTTGTCCAGAAGCAGCCTGATCTTGACACAGGGGCACATTGGTGCTCATTGGCACTCAACACCTACCATGGTCCTTCTTCTACCAAAGTGAGTTCAAACCAAAATTTTCCTCTTCAGGAGTTCACACAGTTGTCCTCAAGTGCCCATTCAATTCAGAAGATACACTTCAAGACCTGGGTTCAAAGGTATGTAAGTTATATAGTTTCCATTCATAGAACTGTCAAATGAACGAGTAATTCAATAAATATATGTGGAAAAAAAATATACACAATTACAGTAAAAAGACTGTTTGTTGTTTTTTTTTTTCTTTTCTTTTTCTGATCAGCTCAATATCAAAAGGTTTCCACACAACTTTCTAGCAGCACACCCTTCTGATGAGCAGAATAACAAATGAAATAGCTTTTGTAGAAAGAAATGAGCGCTTCCCTTTCAACAAATGCAGGTGCCTGGAAGAACAGGCAAAATTTTCAGGCACAGAAACTATCCTTCAGGTGTGTAAAATAGATTCAATCTAGTGATAAAATAATAGATAAGAGGTGGAGGTTTTTTAATTATTATTTGGAAAATGCTTAAGATGGCTACTAATATTACACGTTACTGTTAATATTTTTCTGAAAAGAGTGTTTTTTCATAGTGCTGGCTGCAGCAATGAAATACCTCAGGTGGAACCCAAGCGTCTTTAAGGCTGTGCATCTTCCATCCATATCAGTAATAAAACAAAATAAAGAAGATATAATTCTATCCTGTGTACTCTATCAGGATGGAAATTCTGCTTATCGTTGTAACTAAAGGCTATGCGCTCACCGCGTGTATTAAAAGGTCATAAAAAGATGTTGATGAGACTCATGTTTTCTTTCCTTACTTGAAAGGGGTTATGAAAGCAATATGCACACAGATTTTTAATATAAAATACCTTTTCCACATTATAGCTAACACAATATGGAATGAGTAGTCATTTACTTGATAGCTGAAGATGGGAACGAATAAGAACAGACCCTGCTTTTATTTAGTTTATCTATAGTAAGGCGTGAGGCAGCCAGAGAGTCGTTTAAGGAGATTACTGTTAATGCAGGAATACGTACACTTAATTTCCTTAACTACAGTGTACTAGACCAAGCTTTATTTTGTGATCCTTCCAGTGTGTATAATAACATAATAACAAATGTGCATACAGGTAGAAGTAACTAAGTCGTCCGATTCGAGCAGATGCACAGAACTGCACAGTTTTTTTTTCATTATCTGAAATGGATGCCTACAGATGCCCTACAGATGCCACATCAGGAAGTGTTATAAATAGCACAGATCTTTTTAATTGCTCAGATCTTGGCCAAAGATCTAAATTGAGCTTGACTGATCAATTCTGTTCTTCTTTAAGCATATTTATAAGAATACAGACAATTAAATGATCAAAGGAGAAAAAAAAAACTGATTAAGAGACCTTTTCGGGTATTAAATTTCTGATATGACCTTTACTTTCAAAACACTGAAGTTTTATGATATTAGAAAGCTGTCATGCCAGCCAAAGAGAACATGCCATGTTCAAACAGGATAGAAGTCAAGATTAGTTTTTTAATCAAATAGTCTTTCTTTAGAGAAGAGATCTGTGCATTTTCTTTGAAAGAACATAAAAATATTAAATAAATATAGTATAGGTTATATCTTAAGCTACCACACTACCAAAATTTATTCCAGGAAACATATGGTCAGTGCTGCTGCTGATGATGAAATACAGTGCTTTATGTTGGAGGTCTGAATCAAAATTTGTTTTTATAATGTTTGTTTTCAGGTTTTCCAGGTTAATGTGCATCTTGCTGGGAATTACTGTCATTGGTAGCAGGAGAGGTTTTGGTACTGACCACAAGTTTCCCAGTCACACCAAAGAGAGTAAAAGAACCGAGCCTTCCTTCGTGAGTTCTCTAATCCCTCAGGGTACCAGCAGGATATCATCATAGTGGTCCACCTATACAGGATTTTTATTGCTGCTGAAAAAGGAAGTTTTTAGTACCAAAAGAAATTTTTATTGAATCAAATATTTTGGGTGAAAAAGGCGGCTATGTCAGTAAGGAATACCAATAAAATTTAAACTTCATAAAATCTAAAGTGAAGGTTTTGATTTTCATTTTTTGTTTGTTTTAGTCCTGAAGATGAAGGATACTGGCTATTCATATAACCTTGCTGTTATCGGGTTTATTTCACTGAAGTAAAACCTGTGAATGAAGAGTATGCAAAAGAAGGGATTATGTTAGAAATAAAGTACCGGGAAGTTGAGAGGGAGGTAGAAGCTCACCAGTGTCAATGTAAGAAGTGTGGTAGCTACTTTGCTTAAAGGAATATGTATCTTGAGGGAATACCATAAGAAATAATGCCAAAATCGTATCAGCTTAATGGAAATCAAAATACTGTACTTGTCTCCTGGGCTGCTGCCAACATCTTTGCAAAACTTTTCTGACCGTACAAGGGGGAAAAAATAGCCCCCACAGTGTTGTAGATATTTTCTCCTTAACAGAACTGGAACAGTTTTAAAAATAATTTCCCTTGTGCCCTTCTGAATTCTTACAAGTGTGTGGTAAAGAGCCTAGAGAATCAGAAAGTACAGGGCACACAGAGATGAGCAGCATCTTAGTCAGGTGTCTGGGAAGCGGTAGGGAGAGAAAATGCTTACTAAAGCCTTCTGAGCTACTGTGCAGTTTGCTAATTCAAAGACCAGGCTTAGAAATTTGTTTGGTATTTTAATTTTATGCTTATAAGTTTCAGGCGTAGACTGTCAGGTACAAGATGAAATCCATTACAAAGAAAAACTGCAATGCTCAGGTGTTATGAAAAGTTATACATCACACGCGTTCTGTTATATAAAACCATTTAGTAAGAACACTAAAACTTATGAAAAAGCAAGCCATATAAAATTATGTGGAAGCCTTACAAAGGTGAGTGCAAAAAGGACAGGAGGCGTGGGAGAAAGCTGTTCGGAGAAGTTGAGTGGTTGCTGAAGGTAGTACCCTCACGAACTGGTTGGACAATCACACGTGGGGAATAGGTTAGATCTGCCCTCCCATGCTTAATAGTAAAATAGGAGACAAGTATTACTGCTTATTTTTTCAAAACGTGTTTTGTGTTTGACATTTATCTGGGTCAACATTATATTCTGGCAGAGATCCTCCCTGTAGGGACTTCCCTAGAGAACCTGGCAAGGAGCTGGTGTGGCTCAAGCGTGCGCTGTGAAGACCCGAGAGCTTCGTTACTTCACGTCCTGTGGCTGTGGGCTGAAACAGAAAAGCAAAAGCAAGGTATGTGCGGCTGAGGGTCACTTTGGACAGACAACGAAGAGTCAGTGAACATTTCTACTTCAGAGTTTGTCTCATGACTGCTTTCTTCAGGATTGTCTGAAGTAGACCCCATAATTTCTTTAGAAAACAAAGGGACAAGGGCAAGGTTTTTCAAAGTGTCTGGGTTTTGTAATAAACAACTCAGATTACCTCTGATCTGATTATCAAAGTGTTTCTCAATTTCACTTTTAATAGGAAAGTTATCTTTGATGAGCTCACTAACAGACATGAAATAATTCTGCATTTCAGGAAGAGAGAGCAGGGGCTTCCCAGTACAGGAAGGACACGGATCTGTTGGAGCAGGTACAGAGGTGGCCACAAAGGTGATCAGAGAGATGGAGCACCTCTGCTATGAGGACAGGTTGAGGGAGCTGGGGCTGTTCAGCCTGGAGAAGAGAAGGCTTCTGGAAGACCTTATTGTGGCTTTTCAGTACATAAAAAAGGCTTATAAGAAAAATGGGGACAAACTTTTTTGCAGGGCCTGTCGTGATAGGACAAGGGGTAATGGCTTTACGCTGAAACTGAAAGAGGGAAGATTTAGATTAAATACAAGGAAGAAATATTTTATAACCAAGGTGGTGAAACGTTGGTACACATTACCCAGAGAGGCTGTAGGTGCCCCATCCCTGGAAACTTTCAAGGACAGGTTGGATGAAGCCTAGAGTAAGCCCATCTAGTTGAAGATATCCCTACTCATGGCAGGGAGGTTGGACTAGATGACCTTTAAAGGTCCCTTCCAACCCAAACTATTCTAGGATTCTGTTTCCCTTTTACTTGAAGGAATTCCGTGGTAGCAAAGTAAAGATACGTTACTTCAAGAGCTGTTGTTAATAGTAACAAGTACAGGGAAATTAATTGTCCAGGGAGGTTCCATATTATAAGAAATCAGTCTTTTTTTCTTTTTTTTTTTTTTCAACCCAGAAGCAACTGTAAGTCAAAAGCATCCTGCAAAATAACCCTAAATCTTTGCATTCCTTATTAGTCCCGTATTTATTATCCAGTTATTGATTCCTCCTCCAATTCCTCCTCCTCATTCTTTAAATAAAGTTGTCCTGGTGAACCAACCATCTGCCTGATGTAAACTGCCCCGTTAATTCTCACCTGGCTACAGCAGCAAAACAGATGAGAACAAGGAGAGGGAGTTAATGAATGAGTCCTGGTAAAGATCTCAGCAGGGTGCCTCTTTTAATTCAAATCACGTGTGTGGTTAGTGTGACAACAAGCTGCTGCCATCTAATGATTTCAGTTCCTTAAGTATAATGAGTCTCATGTTCTCAGTATGCTTTAGACTGGACAACTTTACCATTGTGTTTCATAACCCCCTTTGCATCTTGCAAAATTCCATGTGGAATAAGGCTTCAATGTGGAAATAGTGCATTGTAATGGAAAAGCCAATTAGTGACCTGTCAATATATTAAAATATTATAAAAACCCCATCCAAACAACCAAAAATTCAATCAAAATATGAAAAAATTTTGGATATGTATACGCAGTAACCTCTTGAAAGTAATATGGTTTAAAAAAAAAGAAAAGAAGAAAGGTTACTGGCACTAACTGGATATATTGCAGAAATACTAATTTTATATTTTAAACATTTTCTTGCTGTTAATAATAATATAAGATCTGAGATAATGGTATACACGTGATATATGAAAGTTGTTACACAAAGAAAACGTCAAAAGAATTCATTCAAACAAATGCACATTGTTAATAAGATTTAGAGCAGCTACTAAGGAGTCACAAGAAAGAAAATCCTTGAAGCATGGAGTGTGAAGTATGAAGAACCTGAAGCACTTCTGAAATTTAAGAGTAGAAACTCAGCTTGTTCAGACTGAGTTATGTGTGGAAATACACAGTCTGAAACAGGTCCTTAAAATGATCCTTCGGGAAAGATTAAGCATCCAAGTTAAAACTTTAAAAGTTATTCACCTGATTCTGCACTGGTGTTTATTTTAGAAATGACTAAGTGTGTAGATATGCAACATTTGGAAGGGGGAAAAGTGGCGTTCAGATGCCAGATGAATAATCTATATCCTTTTGCATATTCATGTCATCTTTTGCTGCCAGTGAACCTCGCATTAGTCCTGTATAAAAGCTGTGCACAAACACATTTGCCTCAAATTAGTTAGGCTGTGGTGATTTTTCGCGTCTAAGGCATCAGGCACTGAATTACTATCAAGGTTAGGTGGCCCTGGTCGGTTTGGAAACTGCAGTGACTTCCCCTTCTAACACTCAACTCAGAAGGGTCAATGAGGATGAGGTGATGAGGATGGAGGAAAGGAAGGACAGAGCCACATTCTTCTGTGAAAAATTTCTAGCTTACGCAGTCTGGAGCCATTGTGGATCCAACTCTTCAGCACCATCACAAGAAGAAGCAGTAAGAAACTCACAGGATTAAAGGGATATGTATCCTTGAAAGTCCTAGATGGTCTGATGAGTCACTTGGCAAAAATGTCAAAGAGTGACATAAATACTATGGATTAATCTGTCTTTCTGGTGAAGTAAGATGAAGGGTTTATGGGAAATTTTCTGTGAAAGCTAATGGTTAAATCAGGCTGCAGACTGACTGATGGCTATTTAAGAAGAATAGGAAAAGAATTCATGGTCTTGCAATCTTCATTCATGCACTTCACACTTCAATTCATGCACTCTTCCCTGCATCTATTCCTTTCACAGATCACATGCCAAATTTTGGGGAGTTCTTTCTATGACTACAAGACTTTAGAAACTCTCCTTATAAATTCCTCCTTCCAGAAGGCAGTCTACTTGTGAACACCACATCAAATCCATTCAAGAAGTGACATCGCAGTGGCTGAAGATGTAGAACTGCTTAAATGAATCGTGTGAGAAACTGCAGTTCTTTTCCTCCTGAATAAAAGCAGGAGTGTGACACTTACTGTAGAATCATAGAATGGTTTGGGTTGGAAAGGACATTAAAGATCATCACGTTCCAACCCCCTGCCCTGGGCAGGGACACCTCCCACCACACCAGGTTGCTCCAAGCCCCCTCCAACCTGGCCTTGAACCCCTCCAGGGATGGGAGGGCAGCCACAGCTTCTCTGGGTGTGTTGAAGCTGTCTTTCTATTCATACCATAGTTAATGTGTACTTTTACTTTGGGTTGGAGGTGTTACCCAAAAAGTGCCATTCATGTATCCATCTTGTATAGGATTTTGGGGTTCTTTTAAGGTGACAATTTGTTCAAATAGAGCTTTGGGAAAAGTGTGTCCTCTAGGTGTTCTTGCTTGGGTGAATAAACCTTCATGATAATTAGTGATGCTGAATGGAACATTCTAGTTCCAATAAATGCTTTCACCTCTAGCAGCAATGTCTGCTAATGAAGTAATACTATACGGCAACTCACACTTGTCATAGAGTCTCATTAAATCTAGAAAAAAAATACTTTTATGAAGGTTTGCTGCACTTTTTTTTTTTTTCCTGACTGGGGAACTTCCTTTCTACTTGATATATAGAGAGCATTTCTTAAAATCAATCTCCTTTTCCCTGCTGATTAAACTGAACAACAAACTCCTAATTAGGAGGTTTTGAAAGTATTGGTTTTGATGTTAGCTTTGGAAGTTATCCACTACAGGAGGTGATAGGGTAGTGAGGGTGCGTCTGAGTCATCCCCAATGCCCAAGTTGCTACGCAGGACATAAAAGATGTGTGCAGGAGAAGAGAACTAGTCAGATTTAGAACCTACTTTTACATCACTGTTACCCCTGAGATGAACTCAATTCATTAAAAAAGTTATTTCTTGGGAAGTTTCTTAAAAGGTTGTTTGAACTTAAAGCTCGGGCTCTGTTGGTATTCAGACCGTACCTATTCTCTACATTATCTGGGGCCAGGCTTTGAAGTTTTCTGTTTCTCCTGGGTATTCCAGTTAATATAGTTCATTGTGAAATGAGAGCACACAAAAAATACAGTATCATTGTATTGCTTGTCTCAGACTTGAAATGCTGCTAGAATCTTAAAAAGAAAATTTCTCTTATTAAAAAATAGTACACAGCTGTAAATAATGTCTTGAAGACAAAAATTTGACAATTGTTTTAACTTAGGATTGTCTTTTGTCTTGTCTTATGATATGTGCATTATAGATTACATTCAGCAAAAATCCATCTTCTGATTTTCCAGTGTGTCCGCTGTTTAAAAAAAAAAAAAAAAAGAAAACCAGCAGTATTCACCACTGGAACAAGTCAAAAGACTTAATTTACATGAGCTGATTCACCGTTCCTCTATTTTCTCAAGTTTCACGCTTGTCCATGTACAGTTACACATTTGCTGTGTCACTCGTTTTTCTGCAATGAATGGCAGGAAATTCCCCGCTGGGTGACAGGATCTGCATGACTCTGCCCTGCTGGACCCCAACATCTTTGGAAGCTGCATTTGAATGATGGCTGGGAGAAAACTCTGCTCATTCCTTCAGACTGTCCTGAGTTCTTTTCGTCTTCTCAAAGGTTTCTTCTCCTTACGACGTTTCATAATGTGACGTAATGCATGAAGGTCATCGCAGGCTGTTAAAGTTGATGGACAAGTTAAACAACTGGTTTCACGCTAAAGAAAATTTGAAAACAAAGCTGATTTGAAATTCATGTGTTGCAAATACAATGGTTTTGAAAAGGAACAATTTTTATGTGGAGATGGTGATTCGGCTGGACTTGCTCCAGAATCCAAGAGAGAGGTCTATGAGTTCAGAGGACCACATGTGAAGTACTGCTGTCTGTTGCTTTCTCTTTAGTCTTGGTAAGACCATCCAGAAGACTGCTATTTAGTCCTTTCCCTTCCTTTACTGACATGTCGGGTGAAAATGTAATAAAGAAAACTCCTTTACACGTGAGGTATGGCTCTTTTTTGTTAATCTCTGGTGCTCGGCAGGGTCCAGTCAGATCTAACTCTTCGGGCCAGTGGGCTTACAGTGACAAATTCAGTCTTCCTCCTCTTTCAGTTTGCCCTAGAGACAATCCCAAACAGTAAAGGCAGTAACACAATACCTCCCAAGCCACATGGGCTGAGCTACTCACAAAATTCCTGCTGTCACTTCTCATATTCATGCTGTCCTGTAGGAAAGGCCCTTCTAAAGCACAGCTGGAGATCAAGCATGAAATAGAAATGCCTGTAGAAGGAAATGTCTGTAGAAGGGGCTGTAAAGGGAAAGAAAACATGCACAAGCTCAGCTCAAAAGGACCTTCTTTCTTGATGACAGAAGAGGTCTGTGGCCAGTGGAAGTTGGTGGCAGTGGAAGCAGGAGGAGAATTATCTGTGTATTGATGTCCCAGCAATGGCTGTAAAGGACAAACAGTCCTTTATAACAATTACCTGATCGACAATAGAAAACTGGATTTGGATAGGTTGTGGAGCAATTCAGATGTGTTTTACTAAGTCAAAATTTACCAAAATATCTGGGATTATTTTTCTGAGAAATATTTAGAAGTGAGGCATATTACCTGTGTCAAAGCAGGCCAGTCAAGTCACTGCTCACCAGCTAGATTTCTTTTCTTAAATGGATATAATAATATATATATATATATTTAGTACAATGAGACATCTTGTATTTACTGCTAAGCAGCACTACTTTGGAATCAATCTGTTTTCTTAGAGTTTCCAGTTTGGGAATATTTTTGTAAAGCTTGTTTGCTTTTCCAGGTTCAGAAAAAAATGAGTGGAGGTTCTATTTAAACATCTATTAAAATCCTTCTGTCTCATCTTTGAGTGCATGCAGTGTGCTTCGAGGGGGTTATTTTTATTGCTTCTAAGATAGTTTTTATTACATTTTCCAGGAAATTTATATTTTGTTATTATGTGCCATAATGGCATCTGTTGCAGCAGAGTGAGACAAGATCAGAGAAATCATTAATATTTCCTGGATTCCAATCTGAAACTCAGAAATATCAACAATGCTTCATTGGTTTGAGTGTTTCTGTATTGCAACATTTTAGCAACTTCGTACTAAAAAAAACCTCCGTGTGCAGGCACGTATAGTGAAAAATTTGAAACTAAACCAGAGTCTGTGTCTATCTGTGTGCATATATAAAAGGGTGCTTAGTGAAAGCAGAATTAGGGGAAATAGAATAATATGTCATGTAATGGCTGCAAATAATAGCATGTATGTAAGGAAAAGATGTGAAAACCAGCTGAATATGTGAGCGTTGCTGCTTGTACGGAAGAGGAATGGAGATTGCAAACTGGATTAGAAAAAAAAAAAATCCACTGCCATCAGCGCTGAGGAGAACTGCCAAAGATGCCAGCTTCATCATTCTCTGCAGCTGTGCACCTGCAAATGCCACCTGGATTGTCTGTCACTGCAGCAGTTTCACAAAGATTTGAATAGCCAGCCAGAGAGTATTCCCATCTTTTATCTACTAAACATTCTAATTACTTTTTCTGCTTATAAATGGCAGAGGGGAAAAAAAAAAAAAAAAGAAAAAAGAATAAAAATGCAAAGCCCCTAGAATTTGGCTCTGTGAGCAATAGGGGTTGCAGTGGTTAAGAGTAACTTAATCTACTGCGCCAGCAGATGCATCAATAGACTGCATCAAGCAATCAAATAAGGATTAAGGAAAAAGCCACATTGGCTTTAATTTTCTTAGTTTGACTGCTTGGCACACATGACAGAAAACAATTAATTCAGACTGTTTCTAGCAAAGAATAACTTCAGAAAGTTTTAGTGTTTATGAGCAGCCCAAATGAATTGCAACCTCCTTAAAGTTTCTCTAAATTTCCTGTCATCAGAAAGGGATATAACACTACATCACTATTTTTTCTCAGGGAACAGCTGCTATTAGGTATTAACACCTTTAGCACTTAAAAGAAAAATGACCAGTTGAAACACCACTGCTGTGAACTTAATTTTATTTTAAATTAAGACAAAATGCTAAAAACTGCTGAGCGGTGGGAAAGAGTAGGAGAAAGTAGGGGCTGATGATCAAATCACGTAGATTTGTGACAGCCAGCCAGCGGTTTGGTGATACCAGACTATCAGGATTTAAAGTAAATAAAGGCAAATTCAAAGGGGGAGGCCTGAAAAATCATAAGATTATGCCTACATTGCAGTTTTCAATTGAAATCCTTTGGCTATTTATCCTGAACGCTCTGCTAAATTTCTGAGGATGAGGTCTTTTTTTTTTTTTTTTTTTTTTCCCCAGTNTTTCTCTGGTCTCCAGTCTATCACTGAGGGTTGTAGGGAAACCACAGGACCAGTAACCATGATGAAAGGAGACAGGGGCACAAATAAAGCCTTGACAAAACTGGTTTTACGTGTAAATATCTGGGTAATAGACAAGCAGACAGACAATAGGGGGACTGCAGAAAGTGATCTAGTTTGTAAAATAAAGTATCAATACTTAGGTCATTCCTGAGGTTATGTTTCAGGCCTGTTGAAGTCTGTTAGGAAGATCTGAAATTCTAAAATGTTGTGGAAGGAGTAGCAGGATTTATAGACTAAAGAGACTTACCGAGCAAGAAGAGAGAATGAGGCAGGTGGCCTCAATGTTATGAGATCCAGAAACAAAGGAAATGTAGATTGTTAAGCAATAAACAATACAAGGGAGTCTATGAAGAGGCTTGTGAGCTTCTTTTGCCCACCCAAATTCAATGGGAAGTTTTGAGTAAGCCTGAACAAGAGCACTCTTGTTTGTGAATCTTGCCCTACAGCTTTGTTTGCTGTAGAGGGTGGGTCATGCTTTGGTTGTCCTTGTGGTCAACACTAAGCTTCATGCACAAATATTATCAAGCAGAGAAAAGGATTTCATATTTTTAATGCTTTGTTTTTTAATTGTTATTATTATTATTGAATAAAGACCATAGGAATATTACTACTTCACATGGAAGCCTCTGCAGCGTTTAAAATAAGCCTTCACACGAGTACTCTGCATTGTGTGCCTCGATAGCCTCTACATATTGTCACATAACACCATTTCTACAACTAGACGATTTCTTTCCAATCTGTCATATATAAAAGCTAATTACACTTTAAGTCATTTCCTGTGATTTTTCTTTCCAGTGTGCTCAGCAGAAGACTAAGTAATACAGGAGGAAACCAGTAAGAATGCTGCTAATGTGTTTTTGAGGACAGCGTGCCCGTTGCAGAGTCAGAAGGAGCAGCAGAAAGTAAGATATCTTTCGTGATTACCCGTGATGAACAAATTTGTTTTGAAGATACATCTCTTCCCATGCAGCCTGCTCCCTGTCCTCCTTTGGTTTTGGTAAGCATTTCCATGAAAGCCTTTGCATTCCTCCAAGAAGTCAAACTGCTATTGGTGAAGCCGGTATGGAGTAAAAGACTTTTGGTTTTTTTTTGTTTTTTTTTTTTTTCCTGACATAAAGAGATGCTCCAATCTAAATTGAGAGCAGGTTGGAAATTCACCACTAGAAATCTTTTTCAGGTAAACATCATGTCTTTAGGAAAATCTGGATGTTCTTTTCTCAGTTGATTGATTTAAAAAAAAAATCATTGTCTAATTTTTTTTTTTTTCTGTATTGAAGAAATTACGCTGACTTATTCTGAAGGGAAATACTTCTCAGATGGTATAAGTTCCAAATGAGAGAATATTGAAAGATTTGCCATCTATATAATTGGACATTTTCCGTCTTCCGTATACAGAAAAGACCGTAAACATCACTTTGCATTTTATCTCTGGGTAGGTAATGTGTCCGGAACATATTATACATGTTTCTTAACCTAAACAAATGACTACCAGAAAAGTGTTTTATGCAAATTTGGTTTCTTTTCATATTATTTGGCAGCTTAATGACAGCTGGATATCCACTGGCACATGAGAACTAGTTGTTCCACAGACTGCAGGTGCAGAAAATCTGAATTATTTCAGTATTCTGTAGCTAATACTCACTAGGTATGATTTTAAACACATTTGGACTCTCCCATAGCATGACAACTGTACCAGGAGTCTGCTCAAATCTGCTAAATCTAGGCAATTGTAGAACATACGAATAAACTACTGTGGTTGAAAGGCTTCTGTAATGAATTCATGACAGCAAAAATGAGCAAGAGTCGAGGTGAGCAAATTATTTACCTTTTCCTCTTACTTAGAGACTAAGTAAAGAAGACTGAACCTGGACTATTTGACTTCTTAAAATGCAAAGTGTTAAAAAGTATTCACAGTTTAATCTGTGTGTCCACATCCCTAGAATATGAAAAGTCATGAATTCCTGAAATGAACTCCACCGTGAGAGAAAAGAAAAAGGGTGAGTGAGATTTTCTTAAACAAAGAACTTGCAAGTGGAAGAAAAGAGTGTGAAAAAAGAATACATTTTAATTCTATTTTGATTTTATTTTAATTCTCTAAGCTTTACCTTCAAAATCTTAATATAGAGAAAAATATTAAAATAATTTTCAGAGTGCTGTTCTGTTTTTTCCCACATATGCACTAGAAACATTTATTTATGGTGATAATACCTCAACACTTGACAGTTTTTGGGTCCTGTACTAGTCCTGCACCCTAAGATTCTGCTTGTGGGTAAACAGAAAACTATATGTAAAACCAATGCACCAGACATCTCCCACCACACCAGGTTGCTCCAAGCCCCATCCAGCCTGGCCTTGAACCCCTCCAGGGATGGGGCAGCCACAGCTTCTCTGGGCAACCTGGGCCAGGATAGCATGAGATGTCCTTGTCACTTGCAAACACATCTTTATTAGGTGGCATTGAAGCACTATGAGCCAAAGTTTTTATTTATTTTCTTTGCCATCTTAAACTGATTTCTACCAGTGAATGCCTCAAAACCTCAGTCCCTGATGTTCGATGTGAACTATAATGGAAATACTGTAGCATAAATACTTTGTTCAATTATATCATGGTCACTTTTTGTGCTCTTGATTTATAATAATGAAGTCTAATGGTGCTACTTCTCAGCAAAATTTAATAATTTGTTTGTTTCCTCGTTCGCTCTCTAATTTAAATCATAACCTTCCTTCTTTAAGAAAAGAGCTGTTGAACTAAACCTGCGTAACTGGCAATGTGTTCAATGGGAACATAAAGGTACTTATATACCCACAAAGAAACCTTTTCCTCCTCCACCTCATATGCAAAGCAGCAACAGCAAACATTTTTCTATGGCTTAAAATACGTTTTTCTGAGTTGTGAAACACACTGTTTTGTTTTTGTCCTATTACCTGCCACAGTCGCTTCGGGTCACGTCTTCTCCTATTCCCGGGCAAAGAAAGCAAATGTTCAAAGAATGCAAATCTTGCAATTATCTTCTGATAAAATGCTTTAAACTCAGGACTTCTTAACCCAAAATGTGTTAAGATATGGAAATATTTTCGTTACAATTAGTTATAATATAACATTGTTGCCATAATTAAGGCAAATCATTCTTCAAAATGCCATAAAATGACAATACCATTAAAGAGGTTGTTTGCTTGCTTTTAGTCTCAGTGAAGATTAAAACAAAATTTCAAATCGTGCTTGTTACTCCTTATTCGAATGTTTTCCTCACCTGCTTTTCCAAGAGGTAGAACTCAGGGAAGAAGTAGAAATTTACTGTTAAGAGAAGCAATACTGTACAGAGTGACCCAGAGAAGCAGCAAAGGCTCACGGGGAAGTGTCAGCCTCTGAAAACAACTTCTGAAGTTCAGCGCCTGCCACTCACACGGATCAACCGAAAACGTTGAAGGGTGTGTAAAATATGTGAGATATAACACACACACCAGCACCTGTTTGCAGATGCAATCAATCCATCACGCCAGTTACCCGTTTACATTTCTGTCTCTACCTCCTCATGGATGTCTTTATAGTTCTGGTCAGAAAACGTTGACTTGACCTTCAGTAACTGTCCGTCTTCTTGAATAGTTATTCAAATGAAATGTCTGAAGTTGTTGCTGCTTTTTCTACCACTGAAATACGGGAGTAAGGTGGTCTTGAAATCTAGGAGGCACGATTCCTCTTTGTCAAACGCAGCCTGAGGCTGCGAGCGTGCGCATCAGTCACAGCCATGGTGCAAATGGGTGGGTCTGGCTGATCGTGATGGAGTAAAGTGCCAACGTAACTGAGTAAGATTGAAGACGACTGCTCCGATATGCTTGAATTGCCATTAGTATTAATGAACAGGACAGCACATATTTTGACATGAGTAAGTGGTGGCAGCCTGAGAGCATGGAAGGGGAATATCAGCTCGTACAACTTGGTGGAACTTTGCACGGGTGTGCATGTGACACGTGAATGATTACTGGAAGTTGGAATTGGTGGGTGGGAGTAGCAGAGTGTCACTTTATATAAATGAGCATCCCTGACAAGAGACGATTTAGATTCTGCCTAAAGATTTTCTGTTGGTAAGGAATAACCTACCATCTACCAGCGACAGAATATCCACTCCTTCCAGGCAGTTGCCCATGACTTTCCAGTAGGTTGTGGCATCTCTTAACATTTCTGAAAATACAGACACGTATAATTCTGATTAAGGTTATCTTGCAGGATTTTGTTGGAGGTGCTGTGTCTAATCTGGGCTGGAATCCAAGCCTCCATTCTTCTATAATTTGCTCATTTTTTCTAATAGGTAATATCTGTTGCCTGAGTGATGGGATATTATCTCTCTTTCACGTTCCCTTTCAAAGGCACTTCTGGAATTATTGGGGGGCACACCTGTTTTTATGTAGTTGTGTGAATTTATGCATGTGTGTGTATATGTTCGTGTGATTCTCCTTCTAGGCATTATAGTGCAGCCTCCTGCTGCAGACAACTGCCAGTACCTGATGATCCTCCTCAGGTTATGGCTCTTTTGAACCACCCTTTTTTTTTTTTTTCCCCGGGAGAAGAATTTATCTACCGCTTCCCTGACTCAGACCAGGATTGACAGCAATCTGTTAGTTCCATTAATCTGTTAATTAATGTATTTATATTGCATTATTTATATAATAAATTTTAATATACATATATTTATATTATATCCCTGGGGTTATAGCTTCTATTTGATGAAATTGAGAGTTGCTAGAGTTACAAAGACTGAAGACCCAATTCTTTTTTTTTATAGTAGAACTCCTGCTATACGAGCAACTATTTTTAAAGAATCCTGTAGCAAAACACATATGCTTGAACATTCGTCTTTCTTTATGTTCTGTCAAATAAGATTAAATTTATGAATACTGTGGTTTCTCTGTGTTTCTCATTGGGAATTTTGACCTCAGTCTGTGTACTTGCCACCTTCAACCTGCGAGATCCCAAATATGTTAGGCAGCATTTAAATCAATTTTCCCAAATCAATTTCATTTTTGGAACTTGTATGTTTTCTTCTTGCAAAAGCTGTAAATCTGTACCATGAAGAGGCATCTGCAACCTACCCATGAGAAGACACTTTGCAACTTGCTTTGTCTGGCCTGGTGTTCACCTCAAGAGTGTATACCCAGCAGAAGAAAAACAACAGATATTTTTTTAAAATTCATGGAGTTAAAAGAATGGGAACGGGTATAAGAGCAAATACACAAGTGTGGAAAAAATAGTCCTTTTATGAGAGGAGTTTCAAATTGTGCTTGTGTGACCTCCCACTTACAGAATGTACCCACTTCCTTAATGGTGATTTTCATGAGCCATTTAAATAAGTGACCTTATAAGTAAGACCCCATGTAAATTACAAACCACCATCATGCAGGAAGATGACAGATTTTATGGATTGGTCATGGCAAAAATAGCAAATTTCACAGTTTGTCATGCAATAATGGAGGTGGTTCCAAAAACATAAAGTCATTTGTAGCAATAAAAGATGATTCTGAAAGGGTTCAAGAGATCTTTTTAACAAATATACGTCGCAAAGATATGTGACAGGCTGTTCATGGAATTTGGAAAGATTATTTCACTCTGGGGAAAGACCGCAAAAAATAAAGGAGCAAAGAGCGATTGTGAGAGGGTTCTGCCAGAAAGAAAAGCAAAAACGACCTGTAAGGATGGCACCACCTCAGATAAAATTCAGCGTGCTTGGAGGAGACGGTTTGCACAGATGTGCTCAGCATGGTCATGGTTATGAGCCCTGATGCATAATGCAAACACAGAGGAACAGAGCAAAGACCTTTGCTAAGCCAGTATAAATGCAAGGTATTATCCTGGAACGTAATAAAAACTATTCTTATGCTGACAAAGTTGATCTGGAATTAAAGCGGACTTTCTAAGTGCAAAGTCTGGTCCAGCCACCTGTAACCACATCACTTCGGTCGGTGATATTTGCTGGTTAATGTAAACAGGGCTGAACCTCAGCGTCTGCTTTGATGGGAAGCTCAGAGGCTGGCACATAGAAAAGTGTCTCCTGGGTTTTGCATGATGTTTGAGAGGTCTTTCTGCAAGACTGACTGTTTCTGTCCTTACAGCGCCGTCACTGACTCCAGGCGGCTGTATTCGTTTGGCCTTCCCAAAGTTGGAGCTTCTTTTGAAAATGCCTAAAAGTCAGAGATACAGAAAGGATGGCACACATTAAAGGAAAACCAAGAGGTAGGAGCCAGTTGGAAAGTAAACCCAAGTAAACCCAAGCCATGAGAGAACATGGTTATGGAAGCACTTCTTTTGCCATTTTACCGACTCAGTCCTTCGTCAGGGAACTGGTAGCTGAGATGCTATGGGAGTCAGCTCTGAGGGAGTTCAGGAAAATCATCAGGTCTTCAAAGATGTCCGAGTGCAAGAATGTCCCATGCTGGTGCAAGGAAAACAAGCAGGTGTTACTAGGAGACCAGATTGGCTAAACAGGGAGCTCATTCCCACTCAGAAAACAAGCCAGAGGTAGAGCACGTTGCCCAGAGAGTTCATGGGGTCTGCATCCATGTTTTTGAGATAAATCTCTGAGCAATCCGGTCTGATCTTAAGGCTGCCTCCTGCTTGGAGCCAGTGGCTGAACTAGAGACCTTCTGAAGTCTGTTCCAGCCTGAACTCCTCCATGATTCTCCCTGAAATGTGGTTGCCACCCTACTCATCAGTGCTGAGCTGAAGTATTTCTGAACTCCTCAGCCACCTATTTTAGACCTCACTGATGATTTTACTGATTTGTGACCTGTCAGCAGAATTTACCCAGTTAAAGGAGATCCAGAATTTCAATGTATCTGAAGTCAAAGTCAGCCCCAGCTCAGCCGGCAGTGGGACCGCAAGGAAATACTTTCAACAAAAATAATTTCAGCAGCAACTGAACAGCTGGTGGTGGAGAAAAGTGAGGCCAGGATGAATGGACATCCTCCAAATGGTTCCAAAGACAGATTTGTGAAGTATTTCTCAGAATGTTGACTAGTGAAAAAATGCAGAGAAAAGTCGCCGTTTTGTAAGTCTCTTTCCAAAATACCATAAATCTTAGAAGTTTATAAATCTTCATCTTGTAAATTCTGCATCTGTAACAATTCCCAGAAGGACTTTATCTTCGCTAACGAACTCTACCATGGCTGCAGAACAAGACTAATGTAGCACCTCCTGCAGCAAACTTTTTCAGTATGTGACATAGTGGCATATGGTTGGAGAGCTTTTTCAAGAGGCAGTCAAAATAATTTGAGAATGCAGTAGGTAGTCTGCTATAACATACTGGCAGGAATATCTTTAAGCCAATGAACGGTTCATAACTAAAAACATAATATTTATGAGCTTTACCTGCTTCATAACCATGATAAAATGCTTCTGTTAATGCTTCCAAGCTTTAATATAGGACCTACACACATTGTTCTCTAGTAAGCTGGATTAATTTTTATAGCAAAGTTCTTTAATTCAGTGGTAGTACCATGTAGCAGCTGGAAAATTATGCTGCAATTTCATTGCAAATAGAAAATAAGCCACATGATCAGCAACATGTACTTTATTTTTACCGTCCCGTTAGCTTCCTTTGCCTTCTTTGCCTTTTCAGATTTGCGACGTTGAAGTTTGCCAGACTGAAGCTGCCGTTTTTGACACTTTGGGTTGGACGGCTTGGTAGCTCTTTTCTTACAGGGACGTGAGAACCATCAGAGACATGAAGATCAGCCCACAGAGATCTCTTTGCAGGACTCTAAGTAAGCACATGAGGTTCGTATTTTGCTAAATTGGTCGGCATTAATGTAGCTGCACTGAAATGCAAATTCCCACCATTAAGCTCGCGGACATCGGGACCAGTGTGTTCACATGACCGCAAGCAATTAAGTCAACACAATTTAATGAGCTACCACTTCTCTGAGCCATGGTTCATGGTTCATCATGGCTCCATCTTCTCCTAGCCTGTTGCAAGTACAACAGACAATTTAATTGTTTGCAATGTGGCGGCCTATGCTAATGCACGTTATTTATTGACTCTGTTAACTCTACTCGTGCTGTAAAGGGAGAACAACCTTGAAAGAAAGCCGTAGGAGCAAGAGCGTAGAGGTAAGAAATGTAAGGGAAGTGAAGAACACAGAATTGTACGTAGAGCCAGCAAAAATGGCTCAACCAGCCAGCAGTATCTTACTGAGTGGTACAAAGAGAGCTACTTGTCATTGTGGAAAAGGAGACACCCGATTCACCTTTGGTAGAGCTGTGATCTCTACACACGTGCAGGAAGATGATATTTCATCAGTTTACCTTCTGGGTTTTTCTGGGTATGTTTTCATAATACTCATAGGAGTTGTGTGTGGGTGTGTGTAAATACATACATACATACATACAGAGACACATGTAAATATATAAAAAAGATGGGAGCTTAGCTTTAGCCTCTTACTCTCACAGCAAGAAATAGTTTCCGCACTATTTCCCAGAGTGGCAGTGTGATAGAGATAGCTATAACATTTATACTGGCTGGGGAGGAAAAGGGAGAATAGGTCCCAGACCCAAAGGCAGCTTTGAAGAGTGAAATCATAAAAGCAATGAACCTGGTTTTAGTGAAGAACCCAGACTGCCATCTCTCACTCAAAATGAAATTACTGTCACCAAAATCTATTGGCTGTGCCATTTTCAGTTCTCATTATGATTATTCTCAGTAGAGTTAGGTACTTAATTCCAATTCTTCACGTGCTTTTTAAATCACAGTAGTAGACTTGAGTATTTTGACCTTTTTAATATTCCTTGGTTTGATTGGCTATGTTGTCTGTCTGTTCCGTGTACCCTATTATTTTACTGCCGCTCTAACCTATGGGGAAGTAGATGAAGTGGGTAGCCAATGAAGATGTAGGATATTGTAAAGGTCAAAGTACTAACATTATTGCTAAATATTTCATGGCATGTCTTAAGTATTAAAGCTCTGACTTCAGCTCCTTATATCTAACGCTGAGCAGAAAGCACAACATAGTATGATTTTTACTCAGTATCTTGGGTTAGCAAAAACCAAAGTAACTGCAAAAGGAACCTGTAACACAGTTATTACAAATATATTACTTAGCCCTAGCCCACATCATCTCAGAATTATGCATTTTAGTCAATACTTTGAGTAGGATAAGAGGGTTTTCCTTATGCCTTAGATGCCTCTCCCTGAGCATAGTTATGAGCATAGTTATGATGGCTTCTGCAGATGTGTAGGAACACTGGGGAATTAGCAATCATTTAGGAGCTCAGTCAACTACTTGTGTTGCATCTGGCATCAGAAGAAGTGGCCAGCAGGTTGAGGGAGGTGACTCTGCCCCCCCCCTACTCTGACCCAGTAAGACCCCATCTGGGCTACTGTGTCCAGCTCTGCAGTGCTCAGCACAGGGAGGAACTGGACCTGGGAATGGGTCCAGAGGAGGCCAGAAAGATGATCACCTCTGCTATGAAGACAGGCTGAGAGAGGTGGGCTTGTTCAGCCTGGAGAAGAGGTGGCTCAGAGGGGCCTTACTACAGCCTTCCAGTACTTAAAGGGAGCTTGTAAGCACGATGGGGACAAACTTTTTAGCAGGACTTGTTGCAATAGAACAGGGGTACTAGTTTAATCTAAAAGAGTGTAGATTTAGACTAGATATAAGGAATACATATTTTACAATGAGGGTGGTGAAACACTAGCTCAGGTTGCCCAGAGAGGTGGTAAATGTTTCACCCCGGGAAACTTTCAAGGTCAGGTTGGATGGGGCTCTGAGCAACCTGATCTAGTCGAAGATGTCCCTGCACGTTGCAAAAGGATCGGACTCTATGATTTTTAGTGGTTCCTTCCAACCCAAACTATTCTATATTTCTGCCCCAATATGACTAGAGACATTCCAGAAAGAATATTAGTCCCGTGGGATGTGCACTGTGCTCTAATAGCTCTTTTTACGCCTACATCTCCCTGCTCAGTGAGGAGACAGACAGTTGCTACTCAGGATGCATCGAGTTCAGGGATCAGCATGTGTTTGTGTGTTTTTCTGCATCAGGATTTAAATGTATTAAAGTATATGTGTCTATGTAGGAGAAAAAAAATATGTATTTCTGTCAGTCTGAAAAAACACTTCTCAGAGCACAACACCTTTGCTATTTCACTTTCATACTTTTATATAAAGGCATAACTTTATAATTAAGTAAATTGTGATAATAGGCCTCAATTTCCAGGTTGTAGTGCCCTTTTAATTCCCTGCATGATGTTCCAGCCTAAAAGGCATTAATAGAGATGTTCCAATGTTGAAAAGAAAAGTAAGGGAAATCAACATCTAAAACTTGGTAAAGTCCTAGGTAGTAAAAGGCCTTTGTTCTGAAGATTGTTCTCCCACAGAGTAACAGAATTTTCTTTTAGCCTTTACAGTCGATTCTCATGCTGTTGAAATATCATAATCAAAGCTCTTTGCCACCTTGTGTTGAATCTACTGTAGTTGAAATCTTTTTATTTAGTGAGAAACAGTGTTTCTACCCTAAATAATATGATGAAAGCATTCAAAATGTCAAATGAACATTCACCAGTTAAAAATATCTTCACTTTTTACTGTTACAATGGTAGAGGGAACTGCCCGTAGGTGACTGGAATGATTAAAAAGGAATGGAGAATACACAATGGTGGCTCCAAAGGGACTGTGAGAGTTCATCACACTATCAGGTGTCACTATTACTTTTATCCGCAATTTCCCAACCAGGATGGTGCAGCACTTTGTTCAGGACAGGTTTGCGCCGTCAGGAAAACTACAGTTTTGTTAAGAATCTTTTGTCAGTTGCTTTTAGCTTCCACTTGTCATCCTCTCCATTCTTTCCCATGTGAAGGTAGTCTTAGCTTACAAATAGCTATTCCCCAAAGGAAACCAGCTATTACCTTACCACTCTGTGCACGTGTCAGTCCATGGTTCAAACAGAAGTTTTAGAAAAATGATACATTTGAAAATTAATCACCCAGGAGTTAAGTAACTCGTTCTGTGCATGTCTTCAGTTTTCCTGGCATCATGACGAACAGAACTGGTTGCTGGAACTACCTAAAGAAAAATAATAAGTGAATATTTTTATAGTCACTACCACTACAAACACGTATTTTTTTGGAAACAAGACCTGTTTAAAATCTGACATGTTTCTCTTCAGCAGGACGTAACGCTGTTATTAGTATTTAATGCTTCTCCAAGCCTTAGAGTCATTAAGAACACAGTATTTCATAACGTTTTATCAATACACCTCTCTCTTGACATCAGGAGACTTACCAAGATAAGAGTAGTTGTTAAGAAGAATTTTATAGTCCTGCCTGTTTTCCGATTGAAATGCCACCGGTTTCTAAGTAGCTCTAAATCACCTCATACAGCCAAAATGAACAAGCCCAGCAGAAAAAGACAGACTGGTAAGGGGCCTAGATCAAAGGGGAAGAGTGTGAGGAGGAAGGAGTGGCAGAGAGAACACATAACGCACTGATCACGGTCTCCATTCCTTGTCCTTCTGTGCCATTTGAGGGGAAAAGGGAGAGAAATCAGGAGTGAAGTTGAGCCCAGGAAGAAGGGAAAAGTGTGAGGAAAGTGTTTTAAGATTTCTGTTATTTCTCACTATCCTGCTCTGATTTAGCTTTGCAATAAATGAAATTATTTTTCCTGTGTCAAGTCAGTTCTGCCCACGTTGGCAATCCCTGAGTAATCTCCCTGTCCTTACCTCTACTGATGAGCCTTTCATCAAATTTTCAGTTGAGAAGGGGGAGAGAGAAAACATCTCGGTGGGCACCTGATGGCCAGCCATGATCAACCCACCACAACCAGTCACTCCTCCCAGTGCAACAGGTGTTGGTTTTGTGGGATGTGTCCTTCATCAGTGCCCGTGACGGGGTGCTGGTGTTCTTAGTAACACACCCTACCTCAGATGAGTCTTTCAGAGGACAGTCCTTGTTTAGTTGAAGTGAGATATCTATTTTGTCTTGATGGTAGGAGATAATGCATCTCCTGACCTCCAGGATCATTCTGCTCCCTATCCTTTCCTAATGCCCACAGTGCTCTTTTTCCACTAAGACATTCTAGATAAAGAAGGGTTTGTTTACTAGTACTGGAGAAAGATAAAATGTTGTTCTTTTATGGAAAAAAAGCCACCCCTACAGAAAAAAAAACAACAAACCGAAATGCCTTGATGCCACACTTTACTGTCTGCATTATAGTATTGATTGTCATTCTTTATAAGTATTATAAGTATTTATATTTTAATATATGTGTATATATGTGTATTGATATTTTTGTATATGTGTGTGTATATATATACATATATTTATAATTATTTATAAGTCTTATAAGGCTGACATTAGTCATTGTACCAGCAGGCAAAATTTTATCTACGACTGAGGCCATTTGCAATAGTGCAAGAGATTCAACATAACGTCAATTCAAGGTATCAGAAGGTTGGTCTTTAAGAATGCCACAATTTAGGCAACATGAAAAGTTTTCAAATTTCATTCAATTCCTAAAACAGACTATTAAAAGGGAGATTCATGGTTCAGAACACAAATCACTCACTTCAGCTAAAGACTAATGACACAATTTTATGAGTTTGAAAATTCCTGTGATAGCCACAACGTGTACGCTTAGTATGTGCTCTTTGATGAAGAGTATTAAAACTTGTCAAAATAATGAGGACGGTGAACAGAAACTACTGAAAATGGTCACCGTATTCTCAGACCCAGGGGATCATCGTATTAAGTGATGCCAGTTTCTCTAAGTTGTCATTGTCCTGAAATTTCAAAGTGATGAAGTGGAACTATTTTAGGCAAGTTCTTTAATGTTGTGGAATGGGTGAAATACATCAAACAAGACTAAATTTGAAGTACAAGCAGCTTTGTCTTAACTGCAGCATATAATTACCGGGTAGTTTAAAGCCCACATAACTATTGGATATTGAAGCACAAAGCAAATCGAATTTCTCCTGAATAAATACAATTATGTAATTACACTTGATATGCAATAAAACCTTTTAAAAAGTTTTTGCATTTTGTCTTTTGGAGTCTTTATGTCTGAGAAATGTAAAGACTGTGAATGTGTTTATCTGTGCATGGACCATAGCTACAAATTTAAAGTGAGAAAGTTCTCTCCATGAAGGGCTGGGGTTCAGGCTTGGAAGCAATGTTTTAGTTAACGAGCATTATTTTGTAATAAATTCATTAATTTTGTAATAAATTCCTTCTCCCCACCTAAGCTTTATCTGTACAAGATGTCACTTTCAGTTATATATTTACTTTGATCGAGATACTGTCAATCTTCAATGAAGGAGAGTGTCATTTTGGGGAACACTTCCTCTGAGGTATTCTGTATGGAAGAAATAGCTGGGCAGAGGAAGATTGGCAGAATTTGGACATCTGTATCACACTTTTTTTCTCCAAAAAATGGTTATCTTCTAATACTTTGGGATGATGAACGTCTTAAATGTTGTATCAGGATTTCACACGCAGCTTACCGTTTGGTAAGTGTTTTGGTTTGGTTTGTTTATCAAAATATCCTATGGTTTTCTGGATAGTACTTAGTCCTGCCATTACTTTGACCTTTTTATTTCACTAAGACCAAAAAAGAAATCCCAGTCTAAAACATAGTGAACATGAGCAACAGTAACTATGAGAGGTCCGAATCCCTGCTTTTTTTGACAATCTGGTAACTACCTGGGGAATACACAGTTACTATTTTTTCAGTGCGAAAAAGAGAGCGGCTTTGCATTTAATTTTTTAATCACTCAATTTTCATCCCAATACAAGAACACTTCCCAGACCACGCAGGCGGTTGCTGTGGCTGATTAAAGGCACGCTCCTCAAAACTCATTTGTTCCAAACCTGTTGTTGCTGTTGTTATTACTATGATTATTATTATTTCCACCCTCATTATTCCATTGTCTTTTCATGTCTTTTTGTGTCAACAAATGATCAGTCGTACGCATTGCCCATCGTGTTCAACCTGCTCGTCTGTGCCCTTTTGCTTTCATCCCTTCCTGCTGCAGTGCAGAGCACTGGTTTAAGGTGCCAGGTAGGATTAAAGGCATCCCAGGGAGAATTCGCCTTTGAAGTGGCAGAGAGTAAATGCTTCTTATCAGCTGTAAGCGCTCCCTGTGTCATTGGCTTTCATGGTTGTGGCATGTCATTTGTAAGGATCTCTTATTCCTGCGTGCTGTAGCAGAAAGTAATGTCAGCTTTTTTTTTTTTTTTTTTTGCAGTGTAACAATTCACTGGCAGAGGCTGCTCTTGGTGGATGGTAGTGCCTGATTAGTGTTAAATTAGTATCATATAATACTCCCGTAACAGCAGAACACATGCTTATAATATGATTTTAAAGTATATTATGCAGTTCTCTGGCTGATTATATTCTGTTATTATAAATATGCTGTGTCACGGCTGGGTCTTTTTTCAATCCTCTGTGTTTCACCTGAATTAGGGAAGGGCAGTGATCCCAAGAGTGAGTTTCACCCTTGGGATCACCCTTGGGATTGAATAATCCCAAGGATTATTCAATAGCAAGTCCCAACTACTAACAAAATATTCTTAGTCAGAAATAGGTTCTCCTGGACATACCCTTCATGTTGTTTAACATCTCTGTTGGAGACAAGGACAGAGGGATAGAATGAACCCTCAGCAAGTTTGCCAATGACACCGAGCTTGATGGCGCTGTCGACATGCTGGAGGGAAGGGATGCCATCCCTGGACAGGCTGGAGAAGTGGGCTAAAGCACATCTCATGAAGTACAACTGAGCCAAGTGTAGAGTCCTGCACCTGGGAAGTGGCAATTCCAGGCACAAATACAGGTTGGGCAGAGAATGGCTGGAGAGCAGCTCTGAGGAGAAGGACTTGGGAGTGCTCCTGGATGAGAAGCTCAACATGAGCTGGCAGTGTGTGCTGGCAGCCCAGAAAGCCAACCCCAGCCTGGGCTGCAGCAAAAGAAGCGTGACCAGCAGGTCACAGGAGGTGATTCTCCCCATCTGCTCTGAGCTCATGAGACCCCACCTGAAGTCCCATGTCTAGCTCTGGATTCCTCAGTCCAGGAAGGACATGGACCTGTTGGAACAGGTCCAGTGGAGGGCCCGTGAAGATGATCAGAGGGCAGGAGTACCTCTGCTATGAGGACAGGTTGAGAGAGCTGGGGCTGTTCAGCCTGGAGAAGAGAAGGCTCTGGGGAGAATTTATTGTAGCCTTCCAGGATCTGAAGGGAGCTCCAGGAGAGCTGGAGAGGGACTCTTAGTCAGGGAGTGGAGTGACATTACAAGGGGTAATGGTTTTAAATTGAAAGAGGGGAGATTTAGATTAGATATTAGGAAGAACTTCTTTGCTGTGAGGGTGGTGAGGCACTGGAACAGGTTGCCCAGAGAAACTCTGGCTGCCCCATCCCTGGAGGGGTTCAAGGCCAGGCTGGATGGGGCTTGGAGCAACCTGGTGTGGTGGGAGGTGTCCCTGCCCAGGGCAGGGGAGTTGGAACTTGATGATCTTTAACTTGATGATCTAACCATTCTGTGAGTCTACCCTGATGAGGAACTTTATGAGAAATACAAAGATATGATCAATAAATATCTGACATATAAATATCTGAATTTATCACCCTTCTTTGAGAAGCCTTTGCTGCCTATGAGTATTTATAAGTAGAATATTAATTCTGAAAAATTTAAATCTAAATTGATTTCTTTGTGGCCCAAGTTTAATAATATTTTGTGTCTTTCATTATTACCTGATAGAAGAAAAAGTCTGTTGTTATACAACATGTATTCAAGCAGATACCCATTTTGTCACTGGTCATTTACACAACTGAAAATCTTTTTCAGGGTCTGTCTTCAAGCATGGCAGATAAAAATATAATCTTCCAGGGGTGGTTATGCCAATAAACTTAACTGAATGTTTACTGCAGGTGAAGATGGAAGGCTTCAAAGTGTGGCTGAATTATGCTCAAGTTCAAAATCAAAAGTTTCTCTTCTGAATAAATAAACACAACACTCCAAACACTTATATTTAACAAATAAACTGATTATCTTCAAAGCTGAGGGTCAATCACTAATCTTGTATTTCCCAGGACTACTCCTTTCTTAAAATAAAGAAATTGCATACACACAAATAAATTTAGTTCAGTGACTTTCTGTAAATTTGAATTATTAGAGTCCAAAGAACTGTTTCTACTCTCACTTACAGTGATATGAAACAGCAAAGAAACCTCTCAAGAGGGAAATGAGAAAATGTTTGAATTTATTTTCGGTGACTAAAGACTAAGTCCATCAACCTTTGAACCTCAAAGATGAAATACATTAAGAAAATCTTAACCACAGAAAGTGCTAAATAAAAATCCTAGGGAAAGTAGCTGGTGTTTTGCTGTGCTAAGGAAGACAATCAGGGTTTTCTAAAAAACCAGTTCAATTAACTTATGTAGGCTTAAGGCTCTAGATAGCGGGAAATCTAGTTCTTTCATTATTCTGTTTTTATTTCATATTGTTTTCATTTGCCACTTTTAACATTCTTGTATTGCTAGAATTTATCTAGAAAGAGCTCAGATGACATAATTAAGAAATTTTTATGTGATTCAAGATATTTTAACTCTTCTTTTCTCCTTATAATTGTAAGAAGTTGGTCTGACATAATGCTGTATTTTAGATTATTCTTTTTTATGTATTCTAAACAATATGCAAATGTAGTGCCGGTTCTTCCCACCTTTCACCTCATCCATCTTAAACCCCAACCTTCATATAACTTTGAATTTGTTAAATATCTCTCTATATTTTTTTCCATTAGTGGCAGTTCTGGATGACTTAAGTTTTACAGGCTCTTAACTTTTCTAACTTGGCTGACGTAGTTTCTCAACGGTGACAAACTTGCCGTGCATCAGAAGATATATATATGTTTGGAAAATTTAGTACCGGCAAACCAATAAAGCCTCTCCAGAGAAAGGCTTGCTGAACATCGCACAGGAGCAGCACATCAATCAATTTCTTAATGTAGTCACTTTACTCTTTCCTTCTTTTCTCTTCCATTTATTTATTTATTTAAAAGAATCAGGCCAGAGGAGGTAATTATTTCTGCAAAGCTTTAACTTGAGATGACTCCTTTGCATTAATCTCTTTCTATTTTATTTACGTTTGCTTTTTCCAAATAGAACTGTTTTTCTCTATTGGAAGGGAGAGAACACATTTAATTCTTCAAGAAGGAGTTTTTTTCAGAAAAAATATTTTTTTTTAATAAAACAAAATATCTAAAAATATAGAAAAAATATTTCAAAGGAAGTGTAATTAATATTAACAACATCCCTTGCAACCACACTTTATGCCTGTGCAGGTTAAAGATATGCCTCAGCTCTAAGGTAAATAGAGGTGAAAACATTTAGAATAAGAGTAGTCAGTGTGTATTTATGCAAAGTTTCAAATGAGATCAGGACCTCAGGAGCCACACAGTTTTGGTACTCTGTTTTTTTCAGGGAGCATTGAAACCTGACAATAACAATGTACTTGTTTAGCTTCAAATATAGGAGATGTTCCAGTGAAAGGAGTGGAATAAATTTAAAATTATGTACTTACCATTAGAGAAAAAGTGTTCACAGATCTTTAAAGAAGGGAACAGAAGTCAACGCTTGCTGGTAGGTGGAAATGGAGAATATCAGTGAGAGAATTTTGTGTGGCCATTCAGATAATCATATCTCCTCATCTGGATGGTCTGGGAAAATGCTGCTTGCTAATTATCACACCAAATTGTGAAAATATCCCTACCTATTGTGGCAGCCATGTGTCAGAGAAAAATATTCATTCCGGTAAGAATTAGAACTGATTGGATCCACATCTGCATATTAGCTATATCATTATAGAATTACAGGAACTTGAAAACCTGGGATTTGCTTTTCTCTTAATTCTTCCAGAAAGTCTTCTTCATGACCTTCATATTCCTGATTTTCTGTGATTTCAGATGCTATTGGCAAACTAAAGATGTGTTGGAGAGGTCAAGCCATATCTGAAAGGAAACCCCTGGCAGAGCAGGGTGGACTTCTAGAGCTTTCAAAATGACAGTGATAGGATTTACACTTAGATTTGTACACATCAGGGACAAAAAAATATCAGTATTCCACAGAAATTGCCACGTGGCTCCACAAACAGTTGTCTTATTACCATATTATCATACTCAGAGTAAGCAGAGGGGTTAGGCAAGATAATCTCTGGAATATTTAATATTTTTTTTCTCGATCTCATTATTATTTCAGGGATATTGTTTTGAATCTTTGTGGAAATATTAGCTACTGTCATAGTCACCTATGGAACCTGAGCTTTTACTATCCATTTAATTACATACACAAAACGTGTTAAATCCTCATTTAAAGTAAATTTGGCACTTCGAATATCTACATATACATGTCTCAGTGGAAGGTTTGATCCAGTTAGTGCACACTAGGTATAAGCTGGTATTGTTTATGGCAAGGAACAGGGGTATAAATGACAATGTCCTGCAGGATGTGAGCCAAGAGATTGTTGGCTCTGCAAGACTCAAATCGCAAGTGGCATCCTGTCACGTCATTCATCCTCCTAATTCCTCCAAAAGGAGGAATGTAGCAATAATTCAAAAGATCTGGTGGCCCAACGTAAAAAATAAGTCACAGCAGAAGCACAAAAGTCTACATTTGGACTTTCAGTTAGATTTAGGGTAATTTTTTCTTTTTTTTTTTTTTTTTTTTTTTTTTTTTTTTTTTTTTTTTTTTTTTCAATGAGCTTCCAAAATTAGAAACTGTATCTGTACTTAAAGGTTTGGACTTGTCTCTGCAGCCGATGGGCTTTAGAGGTTGCAAAACTGAAAATTTAATTGAAATAGCTCCTGGTCTGTTTTGGTTTCTCAGTATGTTTGCTCTCTCCAGGCTTTACCTCCACTGTGGGCACGTCACCCCATGGCAACATGGAGTAAACTTACAATGCAACTGAAATTTATGCCGTCAGGTAATAAATACCTTTATCAAAAATTATTGTCCTTGCAAGGTTTAAATGCAGTGGGCTGCAGGTGAGTATGGTAAGAATAGGTAGCACCAGGCTCTAGTTAAGGATAAATTTGCTCTTTATTTTAACAGACATATTTAGCCAAGCAGGATAGTAACACTTTTAGCTATTTATAAAAATTATGCTACTGATATGCTACCTTGTGTATGTCGGGATTAATAGTGTTTTAACTGTCCAGCCAGGTCCTGCTCTTTTCTACCTTTTTGTTTGGGCAATACAGGAAGATGTTCTCTGATTGACAGTTCATGAATCGTGGTTAATGTTAGAAAGCTCCCTTGAAGTATGAATTTGCTTCAGGCTTGTATACAAGAAAAATCATTACTAATAGCTTTTATTCTATTAGTAGAGTTTTATAGGTGGCTTACTTATTTCTTTAAATTGTCCTTTAATTTTGATCATGTTTATAAGACTCAGTCTTGTAAGAACAAATAAACCATTTCAGGGAAAAATGGAATAAAACCCCCATATTAGCAGATTGAGTAAGATTAATTAATTTATTTCCATCATTTTTTTTCTCAACCATTTTTTTTTCTCAGCTACTCTGGTTATATTTGTACTGTTGTAGTACTAATTAATGGTAAAAACAGTCAAAGAAATGTTAAATAGACAAGATAAATTGAAACCAGAAGCCTTGGACACGCCTGTAGCATTAACAAGCTACATGATGGCTTCACCCATCACTCACTCTGTACCGTGACCCATTGCCCTGCTATTTGCAGGTTCCGTATCCATAAGTTCTCTGGGAGTTCTTCAATCGACTGTATTGGTTATTTCATTACCCTAGACTATGATGGTTGGTGTCCCAAAGAAACATAGAGCTTACTAAGGCATTTTCTCTCTCTGCTGGTCTCCTTATCTCATCTACATGTACTTACATATACATAGCATTAAGCATTCATCATAAAAGACACAGAAGCAGTCTCTAGAAAGAGACTAGAAGATCTCCTCTGCTGGTGTATCCTACTTTATTGGTTGGGAAGGATTTGTGTTCCCCATTGCTCTTTTTTTTTTTTTTTTTTTTTTTCTGGACCAAACTAAAATACAGAATCCTTTTTTGAAAATATTCAAAGCTACAGCAACAGGAGAATGGAAACGTGTGGCTGCTTGAAATGCTTTGGTGCGGTGCTTTGTGGGGCAGAGCTGCTGGCTTGAGTCCTTTCACACCAAGGACTTTTTTCACAGGTCTTCTAGTCTCTCTGAACTAAAAAAGCAGAAATAACACAGTAGCCTGTGTCTGGTTTCCCTGTGATCTGAAATAAAAGCATTTCTGCTCTCTGTGGTTTCTACGGAGATTTACTCCTGATGTGGGATTGCTCCTAGCAGATTCTGAGGATGCCGACAGGCATATTCATGACCTTGGTGCCAAACTGCTCGGGTCCATTAAGATGGAAGGATTCCTCAGTATTTATAAAAGTAAAGAAGATTTACAGGCAATTTAGGAGACTCTATTGATTAAAACTGAGACCTGTAGAACTTAGGCACCCATATCCTCAGTAAGAAAATGTCTGAGCATGAGTTTAAGGGGATTACAATTAGAGTCTTCATAAAATGAGCTTGCAATTCTTATATATGTCATGCAAGGCAATTTTATGAAAAGTTTCATTTCTGTGCCTAAGCTTTGTTTGCTGCTCTGAATTGCATGTTCTGCATTTATGCAGCACTTTCTTAGCTTACTGTTTTTCAGAAGAACATTGACACTTTACCTCTTTTCCAGAGAGATGGAATCTAATAATATTTGGGATAACCTGTTCATCCGATTATAGGTGATGGATAAATTTCTTCTGGTTTAGTTTGCTTTCTATTTCTCTCATATTCTCTCTAACTCTATTGCTTTATTGCCTGAAACACAAGAGGTCAGATCTAAGGTCCGCTGAAATAAATAGGTATCTCTCAAATAACTTAACTGGGGTGTAGATAAAACTCTTTGAGCCTACAGTTCATATAAAAGATGACACATAAACAATAATCTTAGTCTTATAGTTGATGGCAAAGGAGCTTCGCAGTGGTACATCTCAGAAGTCATTGTCGTGATATGCGAGAAATTCTGAAAGCAAGTGGGTTTTTCTACTTGGTACATAGAATTATAGCACTCAGCAGAGACACACTCAGCTGCTGGAAAATGGAAATTAGCTTTTGAAAATGAGGTAACGAAATATGCTGCTCTGGCATAATTGTGTTTCTCATCACTTCATCCAAGCGCAGGCAATGTTTACCAACGTGGTGCTGAAGGATGCAAATATTTGCTCCACAAACAATAGGTGAGCCTTTAAAGATACTAGTGGAAGCTCTTGAAGTTGGCTGATTAGGGCCTGTGTGCCCATAAAAGTGCAGAGATTAGAAAAAAGGCTTGCGAATGGATTCATAATGAGAAAGGGGAAAGGGGTTGTGTTTGGGACATGATTAGCTGGTAATCAGTAAAGAACAAACTGATTATTAGCTGTTCAATTCTTGTCAGTCTTCGGGGATTCCACTCAGTGGCCTAATTAAACTGAGCTTGAAGTCCTCACATCTCCATTCAGTGGCAATTTCATTATAATATTCAGTTCTTTGCATGAGCTTTGCCTTCCCTCTCTTTAATCATATGTTTTGCATTTGTGTAACACCTTCCTTGATTAGTTTCTCTACAGGATTAGCTTCTGATAACTGCATGGTTTATGAAAGCAAATGTCACGTATAAGACAATCCAGATATTAGAATTTATTATCAACAGCGGAATTAAAAAAAATCAACTAACGTAAACATTTTTAATTAAGATTTTCCTCAGATGGAAAACTATTAGTTCTTAAAAAGCTAATCATCTCTACATGACAAAGCTGGTTGGTTTATCATTTGCTTGGGGTTTTTTTAATGGCTGGGATACTCCATGTCCACAAATATCAGTGTGTTTGGTTGGTTCCAAGAAGCTCCACAAAGCTGAACTGAGGTTCTCATCACTACGGCCCAGCTGAAGGACCTTGTGGTGCCGTAGAGAAGCCTCAATAGGACTGGACTTCCACTTTTCCAGCAGAGGGCCTATGACACACATACACAAAACACCTCAGCAAGAAAGATGGATAAACTAGTTTGGATTCAGACTAGTCTGAATATTTTCCCATTGCCAGAATTTTCCTGATATTTAAACAACTTGGATTTCTCCCCCTCACTTATTTTATGTTGTCGCCTCATCTGCACTTGCCTTTTCTTGATGGGATCTAAAAATAAAATGGCAAACTGTGCTAATAAATTAAGATTTGCAGATGGATATCTAATCATGCCAGGTGTATGACATCTTGGAAACTTCAAGACAAGACCTGTACTGTACTTCTTACTTGAATATTATAAACCCTTTTATGCCAACCCACAATTATACTGCTGTACTTTAATTTGTGTCAGTGCAGTTACTCCTGGTTTTCATTTTCTTGTGAAATGGGTAACAATTTAGAATCAGAAAGGAAAAGAAATACATCCCAAATCTCACTTCCCATGGAGGCCTGGGCAGGCATTTAGGGGCTTATGCCAACTTCAAAGGGTGGGGTTTTTCAATCAAGATGGTTGCTGCTTTGGAATTCAGTGGGGTTTGCTATGCCAGAAGTTGGGATGGGGAGCATGAGCTGCCCCAGAGTTATACATACTGGCTACAAAATACACATCCTAAATTCTACATTTCTTTAGAGAGGCCGAAGAAGGCGAGCCTGAGAGAGATTATCATGAGGGTGTTGACATATAAATATATATTATCGCTCCCCAGTGGAACTGTGTATCAGTTAATCTAAAAGAGTGCATAGTGGGGAGGGGAACATCACAGAAATTGCTGTAAAGTGTCATCCACTTTGGATGACAACTGTGAAGACTTTCTTGGAACAATTTGTGGTTTTCTTTGAGGTTTTTTTTGCCCTTTTATTTTTTTTTTTAAATATTTTTTTCCCATGTCAGCATATTTTTCTCCATTATTGCTCCAAAATGTGTAATTCCTTCACACCAGAGAATTTTTTATGAAGGTTTTAAAATGTAGAATCATAAATCATAGAATGGTTAGAGTTGGAAAGGACATTGAAGATCATTGTGTTCCAACCCCCCTGCCATGGGCAGGGACACCTCCCACCACACCAGGTTTCTCAAAGCCCTATCAAGCCTGGCCTTAAATACTTCCAGGGATGGGGCAGCCACAACTTCCCTGGTCAGCCTGTTCCAGTAATATCAGTTAATTAAATTTCAAAGCAGTTATACAGTTAGCTGTTGTCACCGTCATTGTTTTAGGAAAATGAAGGACGTGCTAAAGGTTGAATAGTGGCAAAGCAGAGATGGAAACCCAGGAGCCCTGCCTCCCTTGACTCTTTTCATCTACTTTTCTGCTCCACATTTCTAGCTTGTAGAACAATAGCTATGATGGACACAACTAGTGGAGATCACTACCCACGAGTTTGACTGCTGCAGGGATTGCAGAGTCGGTCCGTGCTGAAACTGGTAGCAGTTTTGCTGACATAGTGTTAGAGCGAGACTGAGGTTTGTTTCCGTGTAAACAAGCTGCTTTTGAAATTTTTACCTACCACATCCCACATCTTTGGCAGAATTAATAGATTCTATAAATGGACATGCTGCAGATTTTCTCAGATTTATTACTTTCTCCAAACTAGTAGCTAAATTATTCATAATTCAAATTTTTGCCACGTCCTTCAAAAAGCGCAGCGTCGGATGCTAAATTCTTGGCTATTAAAATCTCTAACCTGTTATTTATCATTAAAAATAATCAAAAGCATCTTACAGAAATAAAATCTTATGCTACTGCATACACTGAAAATCTGTATTGTTTGCAGTTCTTTTTGCAGAGTATATCATTCCACGGGCAAATTGATTGAATGTCATCTAACCCAAAGAAATGCTGGAGTAGATTCTCAGCTGGCGTAAATCAGTGTTGCTCTCGCGCCTTCTTTTCTGCAGATTTAGTTGGAATAGGCTTGATTTGGAATGTTAATGTTGCAGCTTCTGGGAGGTTTATTGATTTGTTCTACTTTAGTCTAAAAAAAAAAAAAAAAAGGAAGGAAAAGAAACTTATTTGTCAGTAGAAGAAGACAATAAGAAGAGAAGACCCTCAGCCTTCATTTGAACTCTCATCCTGAATAACTTTAGTTACTGGTCATGCACTGGAAAAAAAAATAATAAAAAAAGAGCAGCTATTGGTCTTGTAAGAAGAGTAATATTCAATCATCACAAAGGCCCCTGTGAAACCATTTAAACAACTTTATTGATTTTTCCCCAGATGGCAGTGTTTAATTCAAACAACTCCCAAGGAGTACAAGCATCACTGCAGGCAAATTATCAAGTATTCTGGCCTCTATCACTCTTTGACCACCACTGATACAATTGCAAGTGACAAAAATGAGCATTTCTGCCCCTTCAGTCCCTGTGTTCTCTATGTTAGGCTAACAAAGGCAGCGCAAAGTGAAGTCTGAACCTCTGACCTTAACTTATGGTATTGAGAAGAAAATAAATGGCCCATGCACATACTTTTCTCACGTGTTGCTGCAAGGTTGGCAAATAAACTTTTAAAGGGGCTGAGGCTGCCTTTATGAAATACATCCATGAATTACCATCCATGGCAATTCCTCATTAACTTTCTGCAAAGAACATATCTGGTCCCCTGCACATACACAAGCCTTATTCAAAATAAGTACTGAGCAAGCAGTAGATCTGCTACCAAAAAAAAAAAGCGTTAGTCTGCCTAGCAATTTATGGGAGCGAGTGTAGTAAATAGAAAGTCCTGGGAACAAGCAAGGTTGCTCTATGCCTCTGTGGATACATTATGCATCTATTATGTCAAGCTGATTGCAACTAGGAACGTGTTATTTTTTTTTTCCCTTCACCCTGTAAAGATCAGCACGGGGAGAATCTGTTTATTCTTACAGAAAAATGTCACAGGTATTTTTTCCCAGGAGGCCAAAGGTGATGTTTTGTAGATATATCTTACAACCCTTAAGAACCAAAAGTTTCCCAAGAGACGGATGATAGTGATAATTGCATTGCCAGTCACCTGGAGAAGAGTAGTTTGACATACATAGATTCTAGGAGAGAAGGGAGGGAAGAGGATTACACTGAGGCCAGTAAATACAAAGAAACCCCATCTAGCTCAGAAAGTCCATGAGCTGAAAAGAGTCGCCTACCTGCCATTTCCCATTCTTCTGCCCACAGACGAGTATGGACCCTGGATGGACTTTGTGAATTGAGTTTCCTGAATCCCTTTTAGGGTAGTCTAAGAAATAACATTACACTCTCAGGATCTCTTGCCTTTGTGTATAGGGCCCAGTGGAATGATTTCGTAGCTTAAAACAGTCAACTGATTCTAATTCCACAATAATTTTTCAGTTGCCTGTTAGAATAAAAAGCAACACAGAACTCCCAAACAAAACCATAGTAGAGCTGTACACATACACAGATGTATGAATATATACGCATATATATGAATAAATAACATTCAAATAGGAGGGAGAAAAAAATCAGCATTAGAATAGACAACAGACTTGAAAGAAACATATTTGGTCATCAAACATACCTTTGTACAAAAAGTCTCCAACAGCCCACTTCATACAAAATGAGAATTCTAATGAGTGAAAAATCACAGAAACCTTTTGAGCCTTAAATCTTGAAAAGATGAGGAAGGCGATGATTCTGATCACATAATAGTTGACTGTAAGAATAATGTGAACTTAATTTCTTCTTGTCTAAGAAAGGCAAAAAGAAAGAGTGGATAAAGGGGTTTAAAGAGGAACTGCTGAAAGAAAGTTACAAAAACTGCTTGTGAAATGGGAAAAGGAAACAATGGTAGTAACAGATTACAATCAGTTAGGATTTATAAAGTTAAAGGAAGAAGAAACAAATGAGCAAAAGGAGTAAATAAGCATCATATCAAAAAGAAGAATAGAAGCATATAGGATGTATCATGAAAGATGAAGAAAGTCAAGCTTATTAAGATATTAGAGCAAGACAGAGCTAATAGATATTTGAAAGTTGACAAACAGCTGAATTCCATTACAAACTGTGTCTTCATAAGAGGATTTTTTTCTGGTGAAAAGGTGTTTCAGCTCATGGTAAATAGCTGCGGCAGCATAAAATGCAGATATGAATGAATGAAGTTTGAGGAAATAGCAAGATATGAACACATAGTAATGACATTTATTCTGTGTGTATTCTGCACCTTCACCTGGCTTCTAAGACAGATATAGCTTGGTAGAGCACCTTGCAATTCAATGCCTACTGTTATTGAAAGGCTGTGGAAGGAAAATCGACAAACAGAACAAAAAGCAAAGTTAGACTACTCCAAAAATGAGGGAAAACTATCTGGCATTATTTGTTTTTCCTGTGTATTTGTTTTTATTTGCATTTCCTGTCTCTAAATTGTTTTCAATTTCATTATTGTTTCCACTCTAACATTTTTTATTTACAAAATTTACTGTGTAGTCTCATCAGTGTTTTATATTTTATTCTTTGGTGTTTGTACATCTAAATAACAAGATCATAGTACAATCTTACTAATTCACACTGATAATGAGAGACCCACTGCTAATTAATGCATTTTTTGAATGAGCAAACATGTCAAGAGACTTTATCAACTCCAAGAGCTACTCCATTTGTTGCAATTAGTTTAGTTCTAATTATTGATGATAATTCTTTAGAATTTGCTCGTAAATGTACTGTATTACTTGTGAAAATGTAAAAATAATGACACCTATTGAGACCTCCATTTCTCTGATTTGAGAGCATATCTTCTCTGAATGACAAAAGTGAACTGGTTTCAAAAATGGGACTTAAAATTTGTAGAGTGAAATTCCACGATGTAACAAAAGAAAAACCTGAAGTGCTTGTAAGAATGATATTTCAAACCTCAGAAACCTCAGCTCTCACTTTCTGGTTCTCTTCAAGGCAGAGCAATTTTGAGGCTTGCTTTCTTAAAATTTTTTAGTGCTTCCATAGAACCGAACCCACCTGGACGCCTAGAATTAACTTTCTGAACATATATGTATGTGATGGATGGGAGCTAAGGTATGTTTTGGATTCATTTTAAGCAAAGGGTTAATTCTTAATGTCTACAAATTCTCTATTTTTCTTTTTGTGACTCTGTGTATAAACATTATAAAGGTTTTCTGTGTTTTCAGAGCAACTTATGTAGCAACAGAGAGTTAAGATAAAGATTGCAAAAATCTGATCAAAAGTAGGTTACATAAAGGGAGCAAACCCACCAACATAGGAAAGGCAAAAAGAAAATGAGCATGGATAAGAAAAGTATTTCTCAAAAGAGACTTTAGACATGAAATGTTTGTTATATCTCTGCATGGAGGCTTTTAAGTGGATTTATAAAAGATAATAGCATTTCATAGTTCAGTATTCTACAGCATTAAATAGACTTGAACTTTTCCCACGTGGGACACCCCAAGGGCTGTAAGTTGTCGGGCAGTTTTGCCTAAGCAAAAGGCAATTATGCTTCCTAAATTAAGGACTTGTTCAAGAAATATGGAATCTCAGTATCAGAATCTGGGGGCATTGAGCCCAGGATAAACGGTAGAAATGACTTGAAAGTGCCTATTCTGCTCCTGCCATTGTCACTGCTGCACTGCTTTCTCCTACTTCATTATGGGAAGTATTTAAGCAGACAGCTCAAGAATCATCTGGTCATTTGTAAAGGAAGAGTATTTATATCTTCCCATCTCTCAGCTTTGATCTTTGCCTCCAGGCTGTATTACGGTAATGTGCTTTATTTGGAGTTACCCTTGAAAACCACTTACAGATTGCAACTCATGTTGAATGCAGCAGCACGACTCCTCAAGGACCTTTCTCGTGCAGGACTCATGTAAACTCAACCGCCTGCCTATTATTCAAGGCGTGTGTTCAAGGTCTTGTCAGAAGTATTAGAGTCTTACACTATCTCTCTCATCTTGACCTCAACTTTAAAACAAACAAGGGTTGGAATTTTTAACTGCCCACAAGTATCTTTCCAGATAAATTCAACTTTCTTTTCAGCAGAAATGAGAAAACCAGAAAACTTAATTGCCTCTAATTTTCAGTGAACTGCAAAAAGCTTGACTGGTGCTATGACATGTGAAACACCATTAAAGGGAAGGGATTTCTCCATTCTAAGAAACCCATGGGATTTCCCTCCAAAAAATTAAGAGTATTTCTGTCATCATAAGAATGAGACAGCAAGAATTAGGAAGCTTAGAGGGCTGTAGAAGTGGGCTTGCCTAGTTTGGAGAAGAGGAGATCGAGAGGCGATGCCCTTGCACTCTATAGAGGAGAGGAAGGGGAGATAGAGGTTCTGATCTCTTCTCCCCAGTACACAGTTACAGGATGTGTGGGAATGATTGAAAGCTGTGGCAGGAGAGATTCAGATGACATTAGGAAGCATTTCTTTGCTGAGAGGGTGGTCAAACACTGGAACAGGTTTTGTAGGGAGGTGGTTAAAGCCTTGTGCCTCTCGGTGTTGAAGAGGCATTTAGACAATACCCTTAATAATATACTTTACATTTTTTGTCAGCCCTGAAGTGATCAGAAAGTTGAAGTAGATGACTGTTTCCCTTCCAACTGAAGTATTCTATTCTATTCTATTCTATTCTATTCTATTCTATTCTATTCTATTCTATTCTATTCTATTCTATTCTATTCTATTCCATTCTATGATGATTGAAAATAATCAAAAGAGCAACACAGGGAAAATTTTGGAAGAATAGGAAGGAGTTTTGTTGGTTTGGCACTCTTAAAAATGGTAAATGAAAGGATCCAAACTGAAACTCTACTTAAGACTGATCCAAATGTTACAATATCTCAACAGGGACAGAGGAATCCCCTTAAACCATCAGTTATATGAAAAATTAGGTTGACATAGAACAAAGGACTTTTTGGGGGGGAATTGTGTAGCCCTTCTCAGTCCATTAGAAAAATGAAAGATTATTTGCTTTTCCCTGTAAAAGTTAAGCATCCATACCTCTGTAATGATGGTGATTTGACGGCTAGTTAAGAAGCCTCTGCTTGTCAGTGTCCTGGCAATTTCTGTGCTCAGATAGTGTCAGTCATTTCTGAAATTTTTTCATTAAGCTTCATGAGCTGTGACAGAGTTGCTGAGCAACTGGTGAGCTCTGGGAGATACCCTGCCCTCAGCTTTTCAGGACGACAACGGAGAGAGAATAAAGATGTGTCGTTATGGGCCTCTCGTGCTGGCCAGTTTCTACTGTCAAATGGTGTCAAACTCTCTCATCAAAGTCTGTGAAACAGAAACACCAACGGCCTATACAACACCTGTGTACACGCAAGTTACAACGTTCCTTAATCCATGTGTAAATTCCCTGAGATAAATATGCAGTCCTCTCAGCAACATCATTGTGACATCCCTGTCGTCACCACTGAGTCACTGTCTACAGCTGAACCAAGAAAAAGCCTTAAGAAAAGTGTGTTTGTATTTCCTGCATCTCTAACCCTATCCCAGCAGAGTACTGGGCACTGCTGGGTTCTTCAGAACCCATTGCAATGTTAGATCATTGTCACAACCTTCCTTTTTGCAATGTTAATTAAGTTGATTTTTAATTTTGAAGTCTTTTCTTCTTATTCTTTTCACCAGTGTGCCCACAGCCTATATATAAAACAGAAAAAAATATTTTTTTTTTAAAGCAGAACGATGGTTATGCAAATAAGTAAATAAATAACATCAAGTGCCCATTAGAACATTCCTAGGCAAATTATAGGTTGCCAAAATGCAAATTGCTCTCCTTTGAAAATGTAGGTGTTGTAACTCTCCTTTCTCCTTCGTTTTGGTCCCTTTCCTCCTTGCAAAGTTTGTGATGGACAGCTGGTGGTAATGGTTCTGTTGATTATAGGTGAGTGTTGCATTAAGTTTAAAGATGCTGCTTGTTTTCAGGCATGTAATTTGAAGCTCGATTTTCTAAACTGATATATTGTGACATGAAACCATCTCTGCAAAGGCTGATGGTTTGGGACTCAGCGAGGAACCTGGTGTTATTTTCCTTGCTAAGAGTGAAATCCCACTGATGGTGTCGGGGCTCAGCACCATCCGAGACTTTTCACACCCATGTTGCAGCGCTGTGCATGGTACTCAATCATTTTGGAACTGCAACTATTTGTTTTCATCAAGAGAATCACATACTGAGAAAGGGCCAGACTCCAGAAAGCTGTGTGTGGTAGGTCATTGAAGCAACAGTTGATGTGCATATTCCAAAGTTATTGCTTTATCGCTTGCCCTGCCAACATTATATCCAGTTTATCACCAGAGAGCTCTTTAGCTTCACAGTTAGTCTCACTGCAGGTAATTAACCCTGCCTTTCAGCAGGACTTTGCTGCGATGGGGCAGCTGTATCCCTTCTCAAACAGTTCTGGTCCATGTCAGCTTTGGAATTTCTGTGTCTTCACAGCCGTGTGTCCTCCTGCCACATCCTTTAACCGCTGTTGACATTGAACTGTGCAGACAGCAATTCTGTCTTCTTGTCCTGAAGTACACCCTTTCGCTGCTTCCAGGTGCTTCATTCAGCACTTGACTTGGTACTTCTTAAGATGAATACACTCAGTGTTATAGCAGAGGAAAACTGGTTTTAGTCTCTTGTTCTTTAACAGCGTGTACCGTTTGCCTCTGTGCTTTGGTGAGAAGAAAACTCTGGTTCGGATACGGATATTTCAGTTCACAGCCAGGGGGTGGGACTGGACGGGCCTGAAGTTCCCTTCCAACCCAAACCATTCCATGGTCCTATGACTCTGTTCCATGGACCATATCCCCTGTGTCCTGGGGAGTGGGAGGCAGACGCTGAGTTTTTCAGCACTGACCAGACACTCTCACAAAGTTTTTGGAGGTGAGGTTGATCTTTCCCATTCCTTCTGGAAGCAGGAACCTCCTAGCTGGAGAATGACATCAGTGGGGTCATACACTAACAACCCAAGACAGCAATAATCCTCTGATTGAGTCTTGCTGCCTCATCTTCCACAGTTACAGGCCTTTTTCATATCATCCTGCTATTATTCACTGTCCCACTGAAGCCCCTCAACACTCATCCCTCCAGCAAATCCTTCAGGTGTGAGATGCCAAGAGGCCCAGAAGAGGATGGTAAAATTCACTGCTTCCCACAAAGTTTTTCACAGCGTTTTAGGTTCTTTCATTCGTTTTACTGTTGTTCACGTTACAGTTCATCCCGGTTAGAAACCTGTTAGCTCTGTGGGTGTTGTACATGAGCAATGAGCATGCGAAGAGGCCATATGGGCCCCATCTGCTTCCAAGGATGTAATGACAGTTTGACCATTGACTTCAAAGGTAACAAGACCATGCCCTTCATGAACAGAATACACACAAAATTTCCTAAATAGGCAGCAGGTGCACAGAAGGGCAGAGAGGCAAAGTTATCCACAGGACCAGTGAGAGTCTGCCAGTCTAGCGTTTTACTGGTGTATAATCTCCAGCTCACTGTCTGCTGCCTGATATTTCTTGTCTCAACGTTATCAATTTCATCCATTTTTTTTCTACTGAGTCATGCTCCATTTTTGTTGCTGTCTTTATTCTGTCTATTTACCTCCTAGCATGCTACTGGAAAGCACCATTCAAATTTAATTTATGGTTCCTGACTGACCTTCATAACTCGCTTACAGTGAAAAAGCTATACTGAAATCCTGGCCACTCATGCCAGGAAAATGACTGAACAATACCTTAGAAGTTGTTGAGCTTTTTGGTTTATTTGTTTCTTTAAAAAGAATGTAGTTTTATCATCACATTTTACATTAGCTGAAGAGCTGATTCCCAGCAGCAGTTTTATACTCATTAATTCATTCATAGAGGTGTCTAATGTTAAAAAAGTATTGTAGAAATTCAACGCAACAATGGAGGAGAGGAAAACTTAAGGTCTGATTAAAAAGAGAAATGAGAATAACATTTGGACCTGTTTTGCTAATGTACTAAGCCATTAAATAACCTAGACCTTTTGTATAATTTAGATGCATATCATCAGCTTCGTTAGGCAGCTATGATCTTCCAGGTTAAGATCTACCAGCTAAACCAAAGTTAAAAGCCTTGCAAAATGCTAACCTTCAGGCTAGTGGGATATCGTACCCATCTAATACTGTGTCTGAGCACTGACCCTCAGGGCAGGATCTAATGCTAATGAAAAATGTTTATCTGACCAGTGAAAGCTGCTTTCCCCAGTTTTCCCTTGTTTTTCTGTAACTGGTTGCCATTTTTTATGGAACATTTTAGAGGTGTTTGACCTGATCTATACTCTGTTTCTTTTTTTTTAATAGGTTTCTTCATATTTCAGAAAACCTGGTTTTAAGTCCTGTGTTCCCCATTATGTAGACAGATTAATTTTTTCTTCTCACAGCGAATGGTCTACATCTATACTTGATCACATTAAAGGGATGTCTCATTTTGTGAGCAGTCCTAAGCTATTAATAGGTGTTAATTGAGTTTCTGTCATGCACTGTACTGATTAAAAGTATATATACTTTAAGGAGAAAGCATAAACATAGGTATGAGCTGAATTCTTTAAAGCAAATTAACTTTTCCCCAGATATGTATTTTCGTGAATCCAGAACTAATTCTGGGTATGGGTCTAAATTACTACCGCATTTTAGCTGGATGAAACAAGTTCTTTTAATGATAAGTAAAATATTTGAAATTTTCTAAGTGGATTACCATTGTGCTTATAAGGCAAAACTAACAAGGCTGCTCACATCAGGATTTAGATATCCACTCGTTTCAGCTACAAAGGGGTCACAGTGATATATAACTCCTCTCTGCCACAACATCTGAGGAACTTCAGCGAGGCTCCGGACCTGCAGGATGTGCTGATGCTTAAAGTTTCCTGTGGAATGCCATGATTTGTGTATTTAGTTATTCACTAGGCCGAGTGACTTAGGGCTTCTTTTTCACCAGAACAGGTAGTCAAAGCAATGATGCCTAAAAGGTTTGTGCAGGTACCATGGTATCTTTTTCTTGCTTCCAGTTCTTTCTACAGATGTGCAGTTATAATGGAAAAGAATAATCTGAATACTTATGAAAATAGATGGATTAATGACAAGATACTTGAGGTACATCTTCTACTCACTATTGAGAGAGCAGGAGCCAAAATAACTTGTCAGAGCAGTTTAAAATATTGTATACCTGATCTGCTTTTACATATGATCAGTATATCTCGCTGTCCATTGCATTATTGGAAATAAAAGATTAAACCAACGTGTGGCCATCATTGTGCACACATGAACAGGCAGTGGATTGTCCTCAAGACTCACTTTGTATGACTATATTGTCTACCTTTCAGAGGTGTTTGAAAATTTCTGCTGTACTTCATCCAAAGGAAAAAAAATCTAATCAAGGCCTTGATGTTTGTGTTTATTGTTGTCAACCCTACTTAGGAGGAACCTCCTCTCTTCTTGAAATTTTACTCTTACTGCCCAGGGGCATTTAAAACTGTCTTCACAAACAAGGCAGTTCTCTGTTCCCCTGAAAAAGGTCCTTTAGAACCTTTGAAGGTCCTTGATAATCTTTTTTTTTTTGGCTTTCCTGGCTTTGTCTTTAGTTCTTGATGACTGCTAGGGTTTCTCAAGGGCAAAGCCTTCCATTTGGGTTGCATTGTCTTTTGGACCTGGACCCAGGCCTGGAGCCAAATTTCTGAGCCAAAGAAGGAGAAGGAATGAGGATCAATCATGTCTGAGCACTCATAACTTCATTTCCATTCCCCTGGGTTGATAGTACTTTGTTTTGCTTGTGTTCTTGTTGACTTTTCCTTATGCAGAAATCTTTTTGTTATGCCTTGATTCAGAGGTTTCTTGCAACCATCTTTAAAAGCTGACTATTAAATCAGTACCTCATGTGCACAGCAGGTTTAAAAGGTTATAAACCAGAGAAAACCTGCAGAGACGCACATAATGAGAACTCCTCTTCATGTACGCTACCTGAACCTGTGTATGATCGAGCAGCAGGTTTCTGTTTTCTAAATATTCAGTGCTATAACGTGGGTTGGATAGAATAATGAAGGGTCAAACGGATCATAACATCCTGACAATCTCCTATAAATTCCAGCTGTGGTCAAGAGAATCTCTGATTCAATCTTATTAATAGAAATACAGAAGTGTCAGAAATGACATTTTAGCTTTCGTCTTGCTGCCAAAACACATAGAGAGGAAGGAAAAGGGGCTTTATTTTAGATCTGCTTTTAGCTGGCGATTTTATCACTGCAGTGGATCTGCCAGGCAGCAACCCCAACCTTATTATCATCTAAGAAACAAACCTGTGCAGTCATATCACAAATGGGGGCGGGGGACATTTGCCTTTTTTTCTTTGCAAGTGCTAAAGGATTTTACTCAGAATCAGACTTGGAGACTCCATCTAAAGTGTCACGTGGGCAGCACATGCTTATAAGAGGAAGCTTCTTGTCAAGCCAAAAGCCTGTTCCGAAGACTGTTACGCTATTGATCTCAGATCTGAGGAGGTTCGGGCTGCTTGACCTTGACCCAAGGTGTAGATAGGTAGGGTTTTTAATCTCTTAATACAATGGCAAAAGTTTTATGATGCTGTCAATATATGTTTCATCAGTCATTGGTCTTACCAGCAAGTTATTCCATGCTTTTAACTTGTCATTTTCCATGTCTTCTCTAGAAAGAAGCCTGTAGCGTACATTNAAGAACATCATGGTGCTTAGTCCTCTGTCTCAGCCACGGATTAAAATCTCTGGCCCAGTGTTTTTTGTATATCCACATTGTGTATTTCAGGCTATGTTAAAATCTACTCATATTTATTCAGTCTTTTTTCCTTTCCTTATGAGGAACCCTGTGCGTGTCTTTTGTTCACAGGGGCTACTGTCATAAAAAGAATGAAGAAATAGAAGGTACAAACTAATTAATGAAGAATAAGCAAAGAGAGATTGAAGAGAGGGGCACTGAGAATATAATATTTAATATTATTTTTGGACAGAAGCATGAATAAAAAAAAATCCATAAAATTAAAAGTGTGTTCCCAAACTTTTGAAAAAAAATCAACTAAAAGCTTTAGTTAGCAATACGCAGTAACACAGCCTGCATAAAATGTCTTTGCTGCTAATTGGAATGAATTCATGCCTTCCCCATTGTAAGTCAAAACTGTACAAGCTCTTTCTCTCTGATGATGTTGCAAAGGTAGCTTCACTTCCATCTATTAATGTCATCTCCAGCGCGCCTGTGAAATTTGCCAGAACTGATTAGAGCAGATATTAAATGATAATTGGACATTTAGTGCTCGTCAAACAGAAAGTGACAGATGGGCCACTAATTAAATTATAGTTCTGACATTATTCACAATGGTTTATGAATCTCCAGTAGTGACCTTCATGCATCTCTTCTCTCTTTTTGGGGATAAGAGAGTGATAAGAAAAAAGAAAAAAAAAAAAAAAGACAACACCACCGAAAATGTTAACAAATAAGTACAAAGTGAAAAACTTCTTTTTTCCCTGATGCCTCCACAGAATTAGATAATTAATTATGAACTACTGCAATAAATAATCAGATTCGCGTAAGTCAGGTTGAGGGGCTAAAGTTGGGAGGATAAATTAATCATACCAGGAACAAGGTATGCATGTTTTAACTAGGCTTGCATTGTGGCAAAAGTGAATATACCTAAACATAATCTCATCCTAGAAAAGAAAATCCAGTGCTTCATAGTGTGCTCTTTTACTTATTAGGGCAGCATTGCATTACCTACTGTATCTACCAGCTAAATAAAAAGGCTTTACTTAATAAAAAAGGGTAAAACATTGAAATAGAGTCACAGCTGCTGAGCCAGAACTACATTTTCACTTTCAGTTGAAACAGAAAACACATCATTAATTACTTTGTACCTTTGGTTCTAACAGTCTACATTTTTTAGTCACCGGTTTCAAAGAGTAATAAATAATAAAGTAATAAAGCTCTAATACGCCTGTTTACCAGCAGTCTCCATTTTTGAGTCATCTATTTTCCAATAATTAGTCAAATGATATTTGTATAAATAACATTCAAATAAATAAATAAATAAATAAACACTACCTTTCGTCTTTCCAGACGGTTCTATTTATTTATAACTTTTACAGCCCTTGTGTCTCAAATAGATTAGTATATATGTATCATGTTGCATGCACATATATAGTTACATACACATGTGCATAAATTTTAAGGTTTCAGAGATCTTTTGCTTTAATAAAAAATTAATAACTCTCATTTAGGTAAGTAGCTTTGTTATTATCAAAAGAGACTGAATCCCAGGGCAAGAATCCCATCTATATGCTGCCAGAAGTCAGCTTGTAATATGAGGACATAAAGGTGTACTTAAAAGTTTTACAATGAGATACTTTTTGCCACAGTTTAATTGAATAGCTATAGGTATAGATATTATTCATGAAGTCACTATGTATGTGTACCTCTGCAACTTTAATTTTCCCCCAGATATTTAAATATTTTTTGACGGAGGGAAGGTATAATAAATATGAGAACTCAAATTCAACAACAAGAAAACCCCAACCAGACAAAAAAAATTCATTAACAAACAAACAAGCCCCAAAACACTCAGGAACAATAAACCTTTAGAACAGCTGGAAATATAAATACTATATTTAGCATATATAGTTTTAGTGCTTCATCTCTACATGATGCAAGAACAACTGTGATTTTGTCTAACCTTTCAGTAATGCAAGAGGAAGTTTTAAATCTATATGATTCCTGGAATGTGTCGCTCACACATGACCAGAACTTTCAAAAGAATATAAACCACACAACACTCAATTCCATACAAATAGTTCAATAACATGAGATTTTTAATAAAAGAAATATAAAGGACATAAAATTCAGAAAGAATAAATTCTGATAGAAAATATAGATCCTTTTACTAGAATTCAAGAAGGTTTGCCATCAAATAGAACTAATGCAAATAAAATAGCAAATCCTGAGTGAATTTTAAAACACTGTGTCCAAACCGTAAAGATTAAAATGCTGAAAGAAAAGCAAAATGTTATTGTTCTGAAAGGACTGCTCTCCTCTGAGCTTTCAGGAGCCTCCTGCTGTGAAAGTCATTTGGACTTAATGGAAAACTCCTGGATTCAATTATACTCAATGGACCTTTTTCTTCTCTCCGTTAAACCAGTATAAATGTGGAGTAACTTTGCTGCCTTCAGTAGTTACTCTGGATTTATACTGCTGTCCTGGTCCACCTAATCTTCTGCTTCTGTTCAGTAATGGATATTTGCAGGGGTAAGTAGCTTTCCTGCATAGTCTTCTCTACATTTATTTTCATTCTTTTTCAAGCTACCAACATGAGAAAGCCCATTAATCGCTGCTCATGAGGTCTGTGTTATACTTGCTACATTATGTTCTGGAATGCCCTTAAATTCATCATAATTTCTCTTCAAATTCCCTCTTAGTACCTAATTCCTGCAAAGCAAAATTGTTTTTCACTTCTAAGGCATTTTATACCTGAAAATCTTAGTTGTAGCAGGTGGGTGCCAGTTCCTCCTCCCAAGTAACAGGCATCAGATAAGAGGAATTAGCCTTAAGTTGCCCCAGGGGAGGGTTTAGGATGGATATTAGGAAAAGTTTCTTTGTGGAAAGGATTGTCAAGTACTGAAACAGGTTGCCCAGGTAAGTGTGGAGTCACCATCCCTGCAAGGATTTAAAAGACATGTAGACGTGGAGGTGAGGGACAAGGTTTAGTGGTGGATTTGGCAGTGCTGGGTTAATGGTTGGACTGGATGATCTTAAAGGCTCCTTCCTACAAAAACGACTACGATTTTGTTCTATGATCCTACATATGCATTCATATAGCTTGTATCACCACACAGTACGATGTAAAGAGCTTCAGTGCATGGAAAAAGGAGGAGGAGGAAGAGAAAGCACGAAATTTCTCATCCCCTTATGCCTAACTGCACAAAAGTGTCCCGCTTCTCACTCTTAGAAAGAGTTAGAAGGCTTAGATGTTCATCTTCTGTTACTGCTGAACTTAAAATATCTTACTGTTTCTAGGTTCAAATCTCCCTTACAGCTGTTCATAACATAGAAGCATTTCCATTTTTTTTTTCAATCTTAAATAATTTCTGATGTCTAGATCAGGCTACTTGTTAAACGATGTGCACGCTTTTTCAGGAGTGCCTTCAATCACAAGAGTGCTGATGATTATGAAAAACAATGATTCAAAAGTAAGGAAGGAAGATGCATTTTTTTTAATCTTTGTTCCTATATTCTCTGCACTTCTTAATTAATTTCTTCTAGTCATGACTGATAATATTTTCAATTTGTTCAGCAAGAGGGATTCATTTGATCAGTTTCTTAGAAAATTAAAAAGAATTCAGGAGTGAAGTGCTACTGCAAGTTTGAATGAACAGTGGCAATTTGCTAGGTTCCATAGGATCATTGACTTAAAATTTAAACAATTGATCTAATAAGGTAAGTTTCAAGAACAAGAAGTTTCTCTTTTTTTTTTTTTTTTCCCTTTAATGGCACTTATAATTGAAGTAGAAAAAAAAAAGAATAAATGTCATCCTTAATCATTAAGATGTTTAGGCTTAAAAATGTCATAAAATTGATTATCTTCTTTGCTCAAGGAGGAGAGAGACTCAAATTAACTCATGTTAGACCACGATGAGCGTGGCTTTCTCCTTCGCTTGTGCTTTGCCTGGCTCTGCAAAGGGAGTAAATCTCTGCAGAGGTGCCCTCTCATCCTCCTCCTCTCTCATCTCCTCCATCTGCCACCTTTCTACAGCAATTCAGGTGATTCCATCAATTCATAGTATCGTTCTTACTAAAAGAACATACTTTTTCAGACATGGATCTGCTTTTATCTTTAGGGATATGCTTTAGTGTTTGGTGTGCACTCACCACCCCCTGATTAAGATAATAGGATTTTGATTTCAGGAACTTTTGGTTGTGCTTTTTCTTCTCACACTTGGTGATTTTAAAGAACATGTAAACAAAGACTTTTTTTTTTTTACTGTTTTTGAGGGTATAGGCTTTGTCAATAGTTGACACAGGTTAAAAATACTTAGGGGAGAAATATAGAAGCTGTGGAAACTCCTTAAGCTGTCAGTGCCATAAAGAAAGGTGCACGTAGAGCGTAGTTATGGATTGGCAGGACAGTTTTCATTGAAAAAAAAATACAGAATGTCAACAGAGAAAAGGAGAAAAGTTTAAGTTTTGTCAAGGAGAAAAGTTTAAGTTGGGAAGGATGAAAAACCACCTCGACTGTGCCAGACGTGCTAGAGAAAAAAATGCAGATGAAGATTTTGCTGGTGATGTGTGGTGATAGTTCATGCTGCTCTAACGGATAGTTTATTTCTACTCTGGGAAACTAAGAGACTTAGTGGCTTGCTATCAATAAATAAAAGGATAAATCAAAATATTTTAATTGATGCTTTCTCCCCCCTATTTTTTTGGGAAAGGGATAATTCTATGAAGCCATTAGATGCAGTATTGAGTTGGGGGTTAGTTCATCACTGCTAATTAATCACGAAACCCATCTCATTAGCTTTGTGTGTATGTGGCTTGTATCTCTATATGCAAGTCCTTTTTGTACACAATTTGAAATTGTAGCCTGAAATTTTTCTCAGCATGGTCAACATGGCTAAAGCACTTTTGCTGACATCTCATTTTGTCATTTGTCTTGCAGATACTTGGTTGCTAATTCAGAATTGGGTTTCTATACAGTAGAGACTGAAAGTGTCAGTTAAATTTTTCCATCTATTGAGATTTCTTAGAAAAATCATTGTTCAGCCTTGGCTGTGGTACAAGGAGTCAAATTCTTTTGCTTCCCTATCCAGCTTAAATATGCCTTTCTTAAAAATCCAGGCTTTATCAAATTATGGTCTGTCTGCTGAATATTATGTAGCCCCTGCAGTGGGTTAACATCAAAGATACTGGAGCTTTTTCATCTCTTGACTGGAGATGTGGACACTTATTTGTCAGAGGTCAATAAGCTTTTCTGTGGAGGTGATTATTGTAGTACCTTTGTGCTTTGCACACATTAATAGATTAAGCTTCACAGTGACCCAAATTTGAACTTATACATGCAAAGGTCTGTTCTCCAAGTTTAGTTGCTAAATGTGCTCAGACTGAGCTACTACTGCTTTTTAGATATGATATTCAATTCCATACTTGAGAAAACTGTGTTCTGCACACATTTCTGCTTGGTAGGATAACAGGTGTGTACATTAGGAGAATATATGCCATCAGACTCTGCGACATAGACAGAAATTGTGGGAAATATACTGAGGCACTGGAAAACATGGTCAACAGAAAGAGGAACCTGGGTTAGGATGGGTAAGGACTGAGGTCAGCTGGAATTCCAGTGCTTGAGTAATTTCCCTGAAACAACTGGATTTTGGAACCTAAAGTAGCAATAGAATTCCCCGAAGTAGCAGCATAAATATATTCATTCCTGCTCCTTACCTCAAGTCAACAGAAGACTGGGATTTCACAGGATTGCAGATAATGGGGTTGGAAGGGATCTCTGGAGATCATCTAGTCCAACCCCACAAGTGTTTGTACAAGTGTGAGGAGGATAAGGAATTGTCTACATCAAAGATGACTACAATTTGTATTCAAGGGAGAATTTAGGTGCTAGAAATGATTACCAGGGTCCCTCAACATGTAGTTTTACACGTGAACTTAATATTTTCATTAGTAATCTTATCACAAAGTGAGCTGTTCTAGGGTACCATGCTCATGCATGACACAAACCTGGAAGACTTGATCTATACGGAGGAGAGGTGGGGTATGTCACAAAAAGGAAAAACAGATTTTGAGTACTGAAGTAGTAAAATAGGATTTTATAGAGGCTAGTAACCTAATATTTTAGCATTACCTAGAAATTGATCAGTTAGAAATGAAAATGGACTTTCTGTATTAGTCACTAAAAGGGTAATGATAAGCACTTGATGGGAAATTGTGCTTATAAAACTCAGCCTGGCTTAGCTCTTCAGAGCCTTCTGCTGTCAATAGTCAGAATATTACATGTTGCCTTGTGGTGCACTCTAAAAAGCTGAAAATCTGGGTATTAAAGAAAGACTAAAACTGTTGAACAGCCCAGTGAGACACTCGGATTCAAGAAAGACAGGTTAGTAGCAGAGAAGGAGCAAAGTGATTTGGATATAGGAACACACATTGGAGTAGACTAAGAATTTTTGACTTGTTTATCCTTGTAGATGTATGTAGAGAGCATCTATAGTGAGAGGCAATCCGAACGTATATAACAGAGTGGAAAGAATGTGATGGATGATTAACACCAAGGGAATGTTGCATTTTAAGGAGAACTATAAAGAAATGTCAATGAGCCCATATTTTATATAGACTGCAAATTTGAATCATAATTACAATCCAAGAAATTATTAGGTCCTTGAATAAACTTCCACTGTTTCCTGCAGAAAATCCTTAATCTAGCTGAAGAATGAATTTCAGGCAAGGAATTTCCAAAAGCTAAACATACTGCCACACATGCACAGAAGAGTTAAACGCTAGGTTCAAGGACACAAAGAATATAGGTGGCAATCTTGGCATATAGAATATGAGCTCATTGAGTTCTTACTCAGAATTTTGTCTTCACTCAACATTCAATTTTTTCATTCCCTCAATGTAATGTTATATTCAGCCCATAGCATTTTAATGTACTAGCCTCCTTATTGCGTTCCATGGGTTCTAATTGCTTTTGTAAGAAGATCTTGAGACAAAACCTCCTACCCCAAATCTTGAATTTATCATGTTCATTACAGGAGATCATTATTAAAGATTTTTCTGAGGAAAGGACATGTATTATAAATTGCAGTTTCATAATAATATATGAATCTGTTTCCAGGGATAACCCTCAGCATATACATATGGATTAATAGAAAGAGTTATTTTGGACATAATGGTTTACTGTCATTGTGACAAATGAAAAAATAACTCCACAAAATTCTTGGAGTTTATTACCCCCATATCTGGGCAAATTTGCCTTGTTTGTGATTTTTAGTTACACTCTTCAAAATCTAAAGAGTTCTAACTGGGCTACCCTCTCCGGTAGCAAATGAATAAATGTACAATAAAGAAGAGGAGAGGAAGATGAAAAACTAAAGTAAATGAAGCATTTTTAATGAAAACTATTAAAAGATAAATTAGGCTAAAATGTCACTGTCATTAAGCTATGTTTAGCTAATGTCAAATAAATGCTTTTAACAGAACTTCAGAGCCTTCCTTTCAACAACATCATTTCAATATATACAACTGCCCTACAGTCTCATCCTGTTATGACAAATCTAAGACTTAAAATGCAACGTTAATATAAATGAATCCTTTAGTCAGTTATCATATATTGTGGGCTATTTTTCAACAAGGCAGGACTTGTCCACTAACTCTTTTTCTTTTAAAACTAACTTATTTTCCTTTCCAGTACTCTGTATTGTGGCAAGGAAAAATATATGGCTTTCCAGATTTACACAGTGTGGAATCATTCAAAACACATTCTTATCTTTGTAATGCCTTGTAGTATCAAAGATAAAGAAATTAAAATAAAATAAACAATGCCTTGTTATCCGTATCTGTCAGGGCCCTGATCAAACTCCCTCTAATCACCAGAAATCAATGAAAGGACACCCATTTACCTCCAACAGTACAGAATTCTCAGCTGGTAAATTCAGAAGAATCTAATTGACTTCAAGTTTAGTAATTACATGCAAATCAAAGGGTACTTTTTTTTTTTTTTACCAGTCTTAACCTCCTCTAGAACCTCGAGACCCTTTTCTCCTGTGAGTCAATGATATCCAAGGAGTGATGCATTGAGACATCGTTATTTTAACAGTTACAGTCCCCACTAATCTCCTTTTCAAAAGACCAGTTATCAAGCTCCAAAAGAGTGGTAGAAGGCAGTACTTAACAGAGTTTGTAGTGACGCATCTTCCACCAGCAGAGTCCATCACACAGTCAACCATATCTTAGTGGTAAATTGCAATCAGCAAGCCCCTCTTTTTATTCTAGTAACGATAAAAAAGTGAGGAATGTTACTGGGAAATGCCTAATGCATTTAAGGAGTGAAAGTGTGATGCTTTAGGCCTCTTTAGGAAATAAACGTGCCAGCCTGTGTTTCAGCATATGGGAGCTTGAGTTTATGTTGTCCTTAGCTCTGAAATGGTGGTGACTGGTTCTTTAACTGGGCATTCTATCATGATAGAATGCAAATGTCATTTGCTGAGAAGTCTGTAACATGATTATATCTCAAAATTGCCTCTTTACTCTGATTTTTTTTTTTTTTATCTTATTGGTGCACTGCTATTGATTGATTTATTTATTACCATTGCATATTATACAGATATGGCCAGGGATTCATCTTATGTTATCTGAAAATAAGGTATAACCATGTTAGACATCTACAGGAAGATACTATGAATAACCTTTTGAGATGCTTACCTTATTCTATGTCTATAATAGGAGCCTTGGTAACTAGCTTTAACTAGGACCCTAACTTTTAGATAGGTAAAATTGACTTTAAGATTAATCTTATTTAAACTATGAGACTTGATTGCAGCACTGCAAGGTATCTAACATGCACCTTTCCACTTGATTTATTACTATATTCTGGCCAACTTCGAGGCTCCAACCAGATAAATTACATGTCTTTCTAATTTCCTCCTGTAGCCCTGTTTACAGACTTGAAATTACTCTGATGTACTCATAAGCTGATGTTTACACAATCAGGCATTCACCTGTGAAGAGGGCTGTTGAACAAGAGTGATTTTCTCCATGTGGAGTCAGTAACTTCTAAGGACTGCACAATGAACTTGCCCTTTATTACTTTTTTTGCATCTTACTGAAAATACGTACCTAACCCTTTAATCAAGAATGGCTCTAACCTATGCCAAAAAATATTTGTTCAAAGTGAGAGATGATTAAAGGTATGGTAGTAAGAAGATCGAAACTGAACTATAAGTCAAAGGGATTATAAGGAGTCATCCTTTAAACTTAATATTGCCCCATTTCTTTATTTGATTGCATGAAAATGGTTGATCAATTCCATTTGTTTACAGCATTAAGTGTTTTTCCTATATTTTTACAATTCCTTTGATAGCTTTTCAGGAAAAGCGAGCAGCATAAAAGCAGGTTATGAGGCTTTACAGATAAAAGCAAACCCCTGAAATAATTTCAAATTCATTTGCCTTTGAGACTTGTGGTTAATGAAAATGTGATCAGTAAGCCTCCTAATTTAAACAACTGTACTCTATTCAGTTGGACCTAATGTTTAAAAAATAATTGTCATGCTGCAGTACTAAGTAGATATTGGACTAGAGTCTGTGCTCTTTAAAGTGAATAAACTTTCTTGAGCATTCATTAAAATATGCTAAACAGCAGCTAAGTATAGGTGTTGTCTTTCTTTTCCTTTAAAAACAGATTAATAAAAATAATAATAAAAAATAAGTAATACTTGTTATTATTATTTTTGTTATTCTTTCTTCCTTTTTCTCCTCATTTGGAAAATGCCTGTGCTGCTTGCATCATTCCCATCTGTCTGCGCAGCAGGATTCTTCAGAAGACGAGGCATTTTGAAGGTTTCCCCCTTTAACGTGTCTACAAACTGCATTCCTGCCATTAAGAAATGTTGGTCAGCAGCGCTTTCTAGAAACCACATTCATATAAGCAGCCGAGGATATGCTTAAAATGCCATTTGGTTTGAAAACAATTGGGTAGCTTTTGTAGTACATAATCCTTTACAGTCCCTGCTCATTTGTATCAGATAAAATTAGCTATTACTGTCTTACAGTTATTGTCATTTTTGGCTTGGGTTTATGCACTGTGGGGTTTTACCACTTTCTGTGATGGTAAGCAATCTGCACAAATATGCAGGTTATGTGAATTACTTCGAAAGGATTGCCACAAATTATTCAGAAAACATAAGCTACTGTGTTCACTCCTATCGGAATTGCTTTTTGAGTATTATTACCATACGTATATAAACCCTTCAGTGCCTGATCTGAAAAGCAGAGAGCTTGGGCTTCAGATTGGGAGAGAAGAGAAAATTAGAAGGTTAAAACAGTCAGAACTGAGTTAATCACCCCTTTTAAAAGTGCCTGTTTCTGGATTCAGTGCCATTTGCAGGGCCTTCTTTCCGTCTCCTTGTGTCTTATATTCCAAGCCCCATGGATAGCTTTCTGTTTTATCTGTAGCAATGAAAAATAGAGGCTCTGTTTCCCTGAGGGGTGTTTCTTAAAACTTATATGAATAAATTTCAAGTAAGACACAGCTTTCTTGATAGGCATTGCAATTTGACATTTGTGTTTGAGTTTTAAGGGAGCTCAGGAAGAGCCATTACCACCTTAGGCAGATATTGCTGCCTATTTCTGTGATAATGAGATACCCTGTGTTTTCCACCCTCACAGTGCAGATGTTGCTGAGAGGTGTCCGATTTGGTATTTGGTTCTATTGCATCTTCACAAGCTCACAGAATAAATAACGTTTACAGATCTTAATTTCCTTTCTCACTTGTGCACACAGAAACCACACAACAGAAAGTGAGGTTCGGTGATGTTTTGGGGCTTTTTTTTTTTTCGTTTTCTTTTTTTCCCTGCCAGAAAGGAGAATGAGCTACAGAGCCAGCGAGAGGCTACAGGACTTCAATCAGTGTTCTTGATCTACTAGAAGTCCTGGGTAAGATGAAATGCCCAAGTGCTAGGTCAAGGGAACAGAAAAGCTTGTGCGCTTTGAATTTACAAGGAAAGACAAAATGCTTTAATCGTCTTTAAAAATGGTATTTCTTAGAACTCCTTAAAGGCTTTTGGCAGCATAAATCCTGGCCGTGTCATCACTGACTTCCATCCTTTTATTTTCAGTTATCCTTCAGAGTTTGAATTGTCTTTGTGGAAGGAACATATTCGCTCTCGTAACCCTTCTTTGAGCTAAGAGAGAGAGATCATGACAATAAAGACTGTCCAGACATTTTTACAGTAACAGGATTAAACATGATAACTAACACAGACACTTAGGGTGTGTTAAGATCTGTGGTCTGGATTGGCAGCACATGGAAGGGCCATAAGAAAGAACTATTTTAGGTGATTGGGAAAAGACAGGATTGCTTCCACCATTATAGAAAAAAAATCCCAAAGACACAATTTCCAGTTTGATTCAACTCCAGTAACACTCATAGATTTGGAAGAAAATAGCCCCAATGTACAGTGAAACAAGTGCAGGTTCACAGAGGGTAAAAAATGTGAAACGACAGAGAACATCTGTTAAATTAGTTTTGATATAGACAAACCCCATGTATTTATTCAACTGCTTTGCCACAAGTGAAATTTAGCTCAAGGAACCTCTTTCAAAAGGCAACATCACTCTCGCACTAAGTTGACTGCTCCCAGGTCCAATTGGTTTTGGTTCGGACCATCAGGTGCTGTAACGGTGCCTGATCCAGAACTATAGGCAGCCACCTGAAATCACATGATGAAACACTTCTCTGCATCAAATGATGTTAAAAGTAATTAGAACATTGGTGGATCTAACAAAGATTAGTGAATTAAACCCCAAATCCAGTCACTCAAGATAAGAGTCATATCATTAAAATCAGATATCTGCAATTTAAGTAATTGCTCTGAATTAATCATCTGGGCATTGACTGTAGCATGTGGAAGATGAAGCCACCTCAGGAGTAATTACAGAATCACAGAATGATATGGGTTTGGAAGGGACCTCTGGAGATCATCCAGTCCAACCCTCTGTCAGACTAGGGTCACCTAGAGAAGATCCCACAGAAACGTGTCCAGAAGGGTTTTGAATGTCTCCAGAGAAGGAGACACCACTACCTCTCTGGGCAGCCTCTGCCAGGGCTCTGCCACCCTCAGAGGAAAGAAGTTCCTCCTCATGTTTAGATAAAACTTTCTATGTTCAAGTTTATGCCTCTTCCCTCTTGTCCTCTCCCTGAGTGCTACTGAAAATTCTTCCCCATGTATCTCAGCTGCATATTTGTGGATCCATTTTTTAATCTGTGGAACCAGGATTTTACTTAGTGTTTCAAATGCAGTCAGTCAATGCCTACTTTTGAATTTCATCTCATCTGAAAGCTAACAGAACTTTAGTTTTTCTAGAAAAAAATTTTGGTTATATCATTTTTTGAGATAAGCTAGTGTGACCACAGTTTCTTCCCAATCAATATTAATATGCAAATTAGTATGTAATTCTTTTCCCTTTACTTATTAAATCTGATATTAAAATAGGATTGAGGGAATATTTTCATTTCAAGTCAGTTATACCCAGGTTATTTGTAACAACAGCCATGACAATAACATAAATCTTGGTTTCCACAATGTGAATTTTTTAAATCTTGAGTTACTAATTGAAGACCAAAATCTCTTGAAGAAGAGATTTGAGGATTAATTTTTAAATCAGTTTTTAATCTGCTTATTCAGTTTTCATTACTGTGCAGTGGAAATTTATAATGAAAAATACAGTACTTAACCTTTAATAATTTTCCTGCTTAATCCCAAAGAGTCAAAATGCACTATGCATCTGAAGTATATTCTAGGGAAAAGAACATACAGCTCACATCACATTAAGTATATTTTATTTTACTGTGCATCCATTAAACAAACTTTAAAATTATTCTTTATAACTTCACTTGATTTACAAAGCTGTGGGTTTTGTAAATATGAGATGTAAATTGCCAGCATGACACGGGGCAGGAAATATTTCCCTACCACACAACACTTGTGTCTGTCGCATACCACAAAGTACAAGTTAAAAAAAATAGTCTTACTTATAATTAATAAAAACCTGAAAATTTTTAAGATGGCATCTGCACAATTTCATCGATATGAAT
>VZRU01012160.1:184865-230640 GCA_013398155.1 Pedionomus torquatus
GAACGCTCGGATCAGGATCAAAGGCAGACGAACAGGCAGAGTCCTCCTTGGATGTCAGCCATCGAAGAAAGGGCGAAAAAAGGGTGAAAAGAGGGTTGACCTGTTGATCCTTCAGCTTTTATACGGGGCATGATGCTGATGGGATGGAATACCCCTGTTGGTCCGTTCTGGGTCACCTGTCCTGTCCGCTCCTCCTTGAAGGTGGGACCCTCCAACGGGCAAATGTTGAAAATTATCTGACCTTGGTTCTTCCAGCAATAAGTCTAAACAAGGGCCTCTCTGCACCATCCCTTGGTATAATCAGGTCTTATCACTGTGAGACGGAACAGCTTTGAACAATGTGCTGTTAATTTCAGAGTTTAGCTAGTTAGAAGAGGCCTAGCTAAAAAGTGAAACTGTAAAACAGAAAATTGGTTCGTTTTACCTCAAACCAGGACACTGCTCCCAGGTCCAATTGGTTTTGGTTCGGACCATCAGGTGCTGTAACGGTGCCTGATCCAGAACTATAGGCAGCCACCTGAAATCACATGATGAAACACTTCTCTGCATCAAATGATGTTAAAAGTAATTAGAACATTGGAGGATCTCACAAAGATTAGTGAATTAAACCCCAAATCCAGTCACTCAAGATAAGAGTCATATCATTAAAATCAGATATCTGCAATTTAAGTAATTGCTCTGAATTAATCATCTGGGCATTGACTGTAGCATGTGGAAGATGAAGCCACCTCAGGAGTAATTACAGAATCACAGAATGATATGGGTTTGGAAGGGACCTCTGGAGATCATCCAGTCCAACCCTCTGTCAGACTAGGGTCACCTAGAGAAGATCCCACAGAAACGTGTCCAGAAGGGTTTTGAATGTCTCCAGAGAAGGAGACACCACTACCTCTCTGGGCAGCCTCTGCCAGGGCTCTGCCACCCTCAGAGGAAAGAAGTTCCTCCTCATGTTTAGATAAAACTTTCTATGTTCAAGTTTATGCCTCTTCCCTCTTGTCCTCTCCCTGAGTGCTACTGAAAATTCTTCCCCATGTATCTCAGCTGCATATTTGTGGATCCATTTTTTAATCTGTGGAACCAGGATTTTACTTAGTGTTTCAAATGCAGTCAGTCAATGCCTACTTTTGAATTTCATCTCATCTGAAAGCTAACAGAACTTTAGTTTTTCTAGAAAAAAATTTTGGTTATATCATTTTTTGAGATAAGCTAGTGTGACCACAGTTTCTTCCCAATCAATATTAATATGCAAATTAGTATGTAATTCTTTTCCCTTTACTTATTAAATCTGATATTAAAATAGGATTGAGGGAATATTTTCATTTCAAGTCAGTTATACCCAGGTTATTTGTAACAACAGCCATGACAATAACATAAATCTTGGTTTCCACAATGTGAATTTTTTAAATCTTGAGTTACTAATTGAAGACCAAAATCTCTTGAAGAAGAGATTTGAGGATTAATTTTTAAATCAGTTTTTAATCTGCTTATTCAGTTTTCATTACTGTGCAGTGGAAATTTATAATGAAAAATACAGTACTTAACCTTTAATAATTTTCCTGCTTTCAATATACTTAATCCCAAAGAGTCAAAATGCACTATGCATCTGAAGTATATTCTAGGGAAAAGAACATACAGCTCACATCACATTAAGTATAATTTATTTTACTGTGCATCCGTTAAAGAATATTTTTAAAGTTTGTTTATAATTTCACTTGATTTACAAAGCCATGGGTTTTGTAAATATGAGATGTAAATTGCCAGCATGACACGGGGCAGGAAATATTTCCCTACCACACAACACTTGTGTCTGTCGCATACCACAAAGTACAAGTTAAAAAAAATAGTCTTACTTATAATTAATAAAAACCTGAAAATTTTTAAGATGGCATCTGCACAATTTCATCGATATGAATACAATTATTATGACCAGTCAAGGCCTTTATCTATCTTATGTGGATGGGCAGAGATTAAGGGAAATTAATTTGTAGCTATTTTTTGACTTGACTCATGAACAGTGGCCCACAGAAGGCAACTGGAGGTTTCTTGTCTTTAAAAGGATCAAGTTTTTATACTAAGGATGGATTGACACAGAGAATAAGATTTCATGAAATGTTCTTGCTTTTGTGGTTGTGTAGAATTAGATTAACTGTGGTTACAACTGGTGGCTGCACAGGAGAATATTTTATGTAAAATCCACCAAAAGTATTATGGAGCCTGTAATATTCACTTACTTGCCTTTATTTTAAGTTGCATTATTGTCTGAATTGGGTTTTAAAGTTGGAATTTAACTTCAGGGTGGGTATGTTGTTCACATGAGACAGATGAGAAGGGAAGGATATATTTATTTAAATGCAAATAGTGTTTATTTGTTTGGATAAATAGATATTTTTGTTCTTTTTGAAGGGTTTTTGTGTTGTTTTGGAAGAAGAAACTGAAGGAAAGAAATGCACCATTTTCTTCTCTTCTTCCTTGTAAAAATAAACTTTCATTGACTCAAAGATGCCTTTGAACTATGATGTTCCAGCTGAGTAAGATGAACAAACTAATATTCTCAGAAAAGAATGCTAATAATTTCAATAGTATTGGCACTAATTTATAAAGCTTCTATGCAAACAACAACTCTGTGCAGTACTTTTCCTTGTCCATATAGGTTTTTTTTTTGTTTTCCTTTGCCAGAGTATGGGAACCATCTTGAAGGGACATTTTAGGTAGCATCCCCCCGCTGCTGCCACCAGCCTCAGTGCTGGCCAAGGACCTATTCCAATCTCCTGTCTGCGTTTTACTCTCCTGCAGATGCTTAGCTCCTCCTGCTGTGTCGCAAAAGCAGTTTGGATGCCCCATATCACTCTAAGAAGCAAACGAGATTCCACACTATCTACCTGCACCTCTTTATTCTCTGAGATTTAGAGTGGTAATTAAAGGCAGGAACCGGCTGCACAGCAAACCAAGACCATGGCCACCAGTAAGCCTGGCTAGATGTGTACACCACAGTGATGTGTGCAGGTTTGCTGTTGTCCTTCTTTTTCCTTTTAGTTTTCTGTGGGTTTTTTTTGTTTTGTTTTGTTTTTGGGTTTTGTTTTTTTTTTTGAGCCAATAAGAGTAGGAAATCCTAGTAGACGAGTGAATAGCTGAAAAGTTGTTGGAAAACATTAGATTCAAAAAGCCAGCAGGTTTTCTGAAAACTGGACCTTAAACTCATCTGGATTAGCTGAGCCTGGAAGGGACTTTTCACAAGACGTAGTATTTAAAAAGTTTCATTGATTTTACAACTTGTTTCCCCCCCTCCCTCAAGAGTTCTGATTAGGACGTTGGCCCTTTCAAGGGATATTGCCCTGTTCACAGATCTCTTCCTGAAAAGAAAGAACTTTCTTTTCTTAACCTTAGCTTGTCCTTGCTTTTATGATGTACAGTGTTAAATTGAAAGTAGCTAAGATGTATGAGCAAGGGTGACTTTTTTTTTGGAGGGGAAACGTTTTTCAAAAGCTGCCAAAAGCTAAAATTTACTGAAGTCATGAAAAGTCTTTTCCGTATAGTTCTTTCCTTAAACACATTTTCTTTATCTTTGAACTGAAAAGAATAGCAATATTACTCTAATTCCAAAGTTTTGCAGTTCATTGATACCACAAAATATCATTCAAATTATATACAAGAGGTGTGCAATTATCTTGCTTGGTAAAACAGGCTTCAGAGCTATTTTCCACTGAGTCTACATGCATAATTGCATTTAACGGTCTCATTGCTAAAACCCACTTCATACACTGCAATTCAAAGAAACATAATCTTTTTTTAAAAAACAAAAATATTCCAAAAAATTGAGCACTGCCTTAATCAAAATTTCTACATTGTGGACACGAAGAGACACCTGACTCCATCCTGCACAAGGAATATTTTCTTGTAGAAAATAGTCTTAATATTTAGAGACTGACCAAGAAGGAGACATTCAGAACAATCCTTCACTTCCCTGGATGGGTAATCAGGTTCCTCAATTTCAGTCTTCATCAATGTGAATGTTCACTTAACCCTGCAAAATGACAAGGGGCATTTTGATAGCTCAAGAGTAGGGTTACAGTGTCATGACTGTGTTTTAGGGAATCTGAAATAACATTTCTAGGCCACGTGAACACAAATTTTTTTTTTTCTAGGTCTGTTCAGGGTTCTCCGAACCCGTTCCACAGGCTGGATAGATAGGGCTCTTGTCTAGTCCTAGTCAGAAACTTATCAAATTCCATCCTAAAATCACCTAGGTTATTAAGTCTTCCCACTCTTCTTGGAATGCTGTGGCTGAAGCACTAATGATTAGGAGCCATTCTATAAATGCCAACCTTAATTTATTTGTACTGGTTTACGTTCTTTAGCTCATGCACCAATGTTAACTTAAAATTAAACCATTGTCTTGGTCCGAGAGAAAACAGAATCAATTTTCTTTTCAGTAATTGTACTTTTCAGTTAAGTCTCTTCTGACTAACTCACTTTCTGAAAATAATGGCATATTTGCAGACAGTTCACTTATACCAGATAAGGTCTGATGTCTGTTGTTTGTACCAAGGAATGGTATGTGCAGAGACCCTTGCTTATACCTCTTGCTGTAGTAACCAAGGGCAGCTCGCTTTGTTATGTACCAAGCTGGCATGTTGGAAGCAGAAGACTGTAAAGGAATTGCACCTGTGGGAAGAAGCAGACAGGACAGGTGACCGAAAACTGACCAACAGGGTATTCTGTCTCATCTCCCCCATACTCAGTATGAAAACTGAGGGATCGAAGGGGTCAGCTTCTTTCTTCAATGACTGGTGTCTGAGGAGGTCTCTGTCTGTTTCATAGAATGGTTACAGTTGGAAGGGACCTCAAAGATCACCAAGTTCCAACCCTCTGCCCTGGGCAGGGACACCTCCCACCAGACCAGGTTGCTCCAAGCCCCATCCAGCCTGGCCTTGAACCCCTCCAGGGATGGGGCAGCCACAGCTTCTCTGGGCAACCTGTCCTAGTGCCTCACTACCCTCGCAGCAAATAATTTCTTCCTTTTTATTTGTCTGCCTTTGGTCTCTATCTGTTTGTTACTGATGCCAGATCCAGAATCCAGTTCCTCGATAACATTTCTAGGCAAAAGACAAATAACTGTAAGTGGGAAGAATGGCAGAAACAATGTGGCAGACATGGTGGTACAGATGCAGATATATTCTTCAGATAACTTCCACAATGCCCCACAGAGATGGTTTGGTCTCAAATTGTAGAAACCTTCTACCTACTAAATGGAGAAGTCACTATCCAAGCAGAAAGTGTGTGAAATTATTTAGGTATATTTTCTAAAATTAGATGAACCCTAGTCAAGATGCCTTCGACCACCTTACCTGGATCTCTGTTATCTTTAAAGGGAGTCAGGAATAACTAAATCTATGGATTTAGTTAAATTCCATTTTCCATGTCTGGTTCCCCAAGACCTCTCTGCTTCCGTTTAGTTCAGCTGGCTTTTATTTTTGTCAAGTAAGACATGTTCTTCCTCTAAAAGCAAAAGGTTAAAAAGTTAAAACACAGTTGTCTCTTTGTCTTTATCTGGGTCCTATTTGTCTGTCTCCAAGTTTGTGTGTGTGATCTCAGAGCGAATGATTTAAAGAAAAAGCTTGTTTTCAGTTGAACCTAATGAACATCCAGTCCTTTAAAGCTATCTATCCTTTGTCTCATTTTATTCCTTCAGTAAAAGCTTGAAGGATGCAGAAACACACACAAAAAGGAGCTGTTCCTGTTGAAGTTACCTGCCTGCTGATGTAGGGATGGGAGCCATCTTATAAGGCGTTTAAAGCTGAAAATTTGGGCCCATGTTTCTTCTCAACACCATGCAGATTTGTCACTGTCAACATGTAAATGGTTTGGGAATAGAATGAGATTCTGCAGCTTTGTTCTGACTGTATTGTAGGCGAGGAGCTGTTTATCTGTGTTCAGAGCTGACTACGTGCATCTCACAGCACATACTATTTATAAATGCAAAGGTAATTTATAAGTGGAGCACCTCCACGGCTTCACAGACAGGTTCTTTGCAGACCCCTTGTTCACCGTTTGGAGGCTGCTAATATTTCTTGGTGTGATGGTCAAAGGCAGATCATGTATTAAAATAACAGTTGGATATCACCAGCTGGAACGCATTCTCTATAGTGTTTCTGTTAATCTGAGGTTTTTAATTAAAAATCAAAAAACTTTTAAAACTTGGCATACTAATGTTCTTGTTGGCCTTGATTTCTTAAAGAATATTTCTTAATAGAAGTGTAGATAGATGGATGGCATCTTGGGTAATTAAAATGAGAGTTTTGCTGTTAATTAACCCTTAGGTATGAAGCTTGAAGTATGGTGTGGTGTCGTCTGTAAAAAGGGTGGTAATGTATATACTTTTAAAAATATATCATGTCTCCTGCTGTCGGTAGCACGAATATTAGACTGTTGATAATACTACATTGGTATTTTTCAGAAACACGTTGAAGAAACTCTTGTAGGTTGTGGGAAATCAATCTCCACAGGAAAATATTGAGCTTACTTAACTATGGGGAAATAGGGGGCTGTATCTTTCTTTCATGGATGGTATGAAGCTATTCTTTACAGAGCTTTCTAAGCCTCTATTGTTGCTGTACCCTCAGGCTTCTCGCTGCAGGTCTTCATACAGCAGGTGTGATTTTTATCTTTGTTCCTGATTCATTCCTAAAACCACCCTAATCCAGCTGTAAATGGGTCACTCAGCCTAAGTAGTCAAAAGTAGCAAATTTTTATTGTAATCATATGGCTGCTTCTGTAGCCTTGACTACAATGAAAGTCTACAGAAACTTCCAGGCTTCTCTTAACCAAGCCAGCCTGGGGTCAAGGGTATCATCCCATCTAACACAGACCTTTAGTAACCAGCTGTGAGGCCTAAATCTGTGGTGTCCACTGGTGTCATCCATGAAGATACTGAAGGCATCTACTGCCATACTGGTTCAGAAGTCCCCATTTTACAACTAGAAAACTGGCATTTAGACCTCTAAAAAGCCTAGCAAACTCCTGGGCAACCAAAGATTGAATGGAAAATCTGTGGAAGAACTATTTCTTTCATTCTGTGACCACCGAGGCACCCCCTCCTAAAGAAAGAAGCAAAGGACTCAGCGAGGTCCTTCTCAGAATAATATTCCAAATTATTTTCTGTGAGTCTTGGGGTTTTTGAGCTGGTGTAACAGGTGGTAGACTTGCTCCAGAGCTGAATATCTGCTTGAGGCACACAGCCAAGAGTCTTAAAATGCTAATCACACACTCCCAGCTGCAGGCAATCATACGGGTTTCCCCAGCTCCCTGAAAATGATAACCACAGTGTGGTGGGGTGGGGGAGTGTGTGTGTCTATTTCTGTCTGCAGAGAGACGTGAAAGTGGGTTAAGAGCACACAGTAGTTCTTTCCATATGCATCTGTTTTGCTGTTCAGTGAAGTTTTCCTGTAAGCCTTTAGATAAAATATTACATTTTCTCTTTTTTTAAAAAAAAAAATCACTCTACAGAATACATGAACATAGTTTCACATATTTTTCTACCATGTAAGAAAATTTTTGTGATAAGAATTTACTTTTTTTTTTTGATGGTTAATGCCTTTTCCATTCAGAAAGAAAATGACAGATAGAAGGCATTGAATGGATTACTTTTCCACGTTCGTTAAAAGGTCGATGTCTGGACCCCATGTCTGTACCATGCAGAAACCACACTGGTTTTGGATACATGCCTATGAACCACTGGATTGAAATGACAGCGTGTGTTTCCGTGTTTTACCTCCAATATTTTTCTTTTTCAGAGACATAAAGGGGAAAAGAAATGAGGTGAGACAGGAAGCAGGCTAGAGGAAACAGCAGGAGACTGATTGGTGGTGAGTAAGAGAAAAATGGCTATTTTAACAAATTACCACTTCCGAGTCAATAGAACGGGTTAATGATCATACTTGTCAGAATCACTGTTAACAGGGTTTTTTTTGGCCCTTATTTTTAGAAAGGCATTTTTGCATGGGAATGCCCTACAAGACCCTCAACAGCAAGTTTGCCCACAAGTGCTCTAATTAACCCCACCAAATGGTCTCCTACACCGTCAAGTTAATGCCTTCTCTCTGGCTGTTCTCTGGCCATCATGTATCATTGTTCAGGGAATGACAGCAGTCAGGTTATTAAAGGTGTAGATATTAAATTAACAACAGTGGTAAACATCGTAGCTGCACTTCACATCTTGGCCAAGCCAATGAAGTGGATGACACGGAATCCATGCTGATATGCTGCAATGACAGATGGGCATCATTTAACACAATACATCAGTGGGCAGCCCACGTACCACAGCTGTCTTCCACTAAATGAATTAGATCAGGGTAATTAATCTAAGGCAGAAAGTATTACCAAAGTGGGTCCTAAGCGGAATTAGAAGCGAATAAAATATCCTGTTAAAAAAGGGAAGGAAAAAAAAAAAAGAAAAAGGGGGAAATAAAATAGGCTTAGTGCAGCACAAGCGAGGAAATGATTGCCAAGTGTTTCAATTCCACACAAAAAAAGACAACTCCCACTTCCTTGTGTGAAAGGAGTCTATAACGAACACCTTTTTGTTCTCCAGTATTTTATCATAATCTCTTTTGTCACCATGTGCAACAAGGGAGGCAACAACAGCAAGGGATCATGACCAAGATGATACATTTGACACAACTCTCTTAATGCAAGAAAATCCTGTCACTTTTGTTACGTTTGCTTACTGTTGATGGAATTATTCCTTGTTACAGATCCTCTGCTGATATTGATTAAGTTGTTAAATTTCCACAGTGTTTTATCTGTGGGATTTCTCCTTTCTGTTCTTGGCCGGGGGTTAGGTGTGAAAAAAACCCACACAACCCCCTTTTCTTCCCACCCAATTTGTGGTGTTTCTACATCATCGTTGTTCTCCCCCACCTCCCCCTCCTCTATGGGGTCAAAAAAAGAATAGAGGGCTAGAAAAATATTTCAACACTCCTTCTTGTACGTTGATATCAATGTTCTATATGAATACGTTTCTTGATTAACAACAAATCAAAGTTGTGATGTGTGTTTGACATCATAAGTGATTTTAAACATCAAAGGCTTAAAGCTGGGGTATATCAAGTCATCCCTAAATGTAGTCAATTTAAAGAGCAGTTGCAGAAGAGGAAGAGCAACAAAGAACTGCAACCTGGAAAATTTCATTGTTAGTCTTGCAGGTTCTGTATTAATTTCGTTCCACTTCATTTAGCGTATGACATCTGCAATGGGAAATTTCCCTAAAGAATGTCTCTGACAACAGCAGAGCATTGATCAAACGTCAGGTACTCACTGGATTCTGTCAGCTCACTTGCAGCTTCCTCTTTATTCTCTTCCTTTTGCCTAAGATAGCCATCATCCTTTGAAACCCTTCCTTCTCTGTAGGTAGAGACCGAGATTTGCTTCTAGTTTTAACCTGTAGGGCCAAAGGGAGATGGGGAAGGAGAATTATTTTGGGAATAGGTATTATAGCAGTGATTATGCTAGACTGGGGTAATGAAAATATATGCTGTTTCTCAGCTGGTGTGAACCTACAGGCAAGTCCTGAAATGTATTGATTTTTATGATAGCAAGGTTTAAAAACAAGCCGCAGTGTGTTGTGTGTGGTAACTCTTCAGTGGATTTTCCAGTGCTTCCAAATGACTACATATTTACTACTGTTTGGATGTCTCCATTGTGAAACAAACCTTATTCTCTATGGGCACTACAAGCTGCTTCTGTGGGACCAGAGTTTTATGAAAACATTCTGTGGCATATGCTTGGAAATTCCAGCATACCTTGTATATAGGCAGCTTCTGCTTGCATGAATACTTGAAGAGTGACAGAATGACAAGCCCTTGGCTATTTTTATTTAATACTCATACTTTTTCTACCTTTGTGTTACTTTTTCTTTTGTGGCATCACGAAAAACGTCCATCCAACCCACCAGTACTCTCTCTTACTAATCCATTTGTGCTTTTGTTATTGCATCCTCCTCTTTGAGTCCCTTGAAACACATTTTACTGCCGTGCACAAAACCTAACTGCTCAGATCAGCTTTTTCCCCTGTAGCCTTGAGCACATATTGTATTTCCTCCACTTTTAGTTTCAAGATGCAGCATAACTCTTGTCTGTCTAGTTTTATGCTGGTGGAATTTTCCTTTGCAGAGGTAATCATGGCATGTCTTCCCTGACCAAAACAAAACTTCTATTTTCTTCAGGTTTTCTTTCTTCTTGGATTCCCACCAGAAAAATCAACCAAACAGCATTGACTAAATCAAGAAGTATGCAAAGCTTTAAGATACCTTACAACTTGTGGCTATGCAATATGTCAATGTTTTGAACCCACCCACATGTGGTTTCTGTGAGTTTTATTTTCATATATCTTCCATCACTCAGGTCTTGATTTTAGTTCCTTCACTCACATAAAAATCCTAAATATTACAGTTCTTTGAGATCAGAAATCATACACACCATGATCACAAAAGTATCCATAAATAAAGCATGGACTGCAACAGAAACTAAATGTATAGAATATATCATTTGTAAATTATGGGGAAAATTAAATTTCTCCAGTTTTTCTCTATTACACATGTTCTGACTCACAGAAACCTTTATGCCTATGGAAGGAACATCCTTTCCCTGAAATTATGCTAGCAATTTGGATGAGAAAGTTGCACACGTTTCTTTGTTGCATGAGACACTGGGAACTGAATGGAAAAAATAAATTTGCTCTATGTAGGTGACTGAAAAACTTCATATAGCCATAACTTCACTTTCTTCTGATTTGAACCTAAGTTGAATCGGTAGCATTGAGGTGAAGTGTTACAAATATCACACCACCACTGTCTTCTCTGACTTGGTGTCCAGAAAATGATCTACTTTTTTTGCAAACCTTTGAAAATTAGCATCCGTAACAAAGTATAATCGGCTGCATTGCAGAAAAATCATGCATAAACGAAGTTAGAAATAAATGATGATTTATCAAGGTGTCAGATGCCATGTGGTGATGGATGAACCACAAAAATATAATGGTTTAGCTTGCATACTCATTGAAATGTTGCATCTTCATCAGCAATATATTCCCGAAGCTTCTTTAGAAAATAAGTTGAAAACAAGTTGAAAACCTTCGAAGAAACAGCTGCTGCTTTGCACGATCCAGTCTCATAGCGCCCAAACTTTGTGATACAACTTCTCTCTTACAGGTTGTCTGAAAAGCCTAGTGATGGAGGTTTTGGCTCCTAATCTGACCGCACTGAAAATGTGGAAGATGGTAGAAATTTTGTGGACTTTGTTAGATGTTGATGCACTCTCCAGCATGAAAGACTCATCATCACCGTAGCATTTAGTTACATTACGACTTAAGAATTAATAATGAATACAATAGCCATTTTTAAGAATACAAAAGTGAATGTTTCTCCTAATATGGCTTGTTTTACATGGTAACATTGCAGTGCTCAGAATGAAAGTGCTAGAGGAGACATGGACATGCCATCTTAGGACAGAGGGAGAACATATAGAGATGAAATACTATGATATCGCAGCTTTTCCTTTATCTTTTCAAAAAATAATGACACTCTTTTCAGCACTGGTGAAAGCTGCTATATAGATGCTCCATAGATTAAATTCCTCTGTTTAACTAAAAAACTGCTTCACCTAAGACAAAAGCAACTTTTTTTTTTTTTTTTTCCATAAGATTCATCAGTCCCTCAAGGGATTATCATGAAAGACAGAGAGCACAAATCATTCTTCATTATCATTTAATTCTATATATAGTTTCTCGAATCAGCCCAGGAAAGGTTACAATGTTACATGAGCAATGATTCACGGGGAATGGAAGAACTAATCAGAACATGATCACGTAAGATTTCACAATCAGCAAATGATAACATCTCAAAACTGCTGACTTCAAAGGGGGGGAAAATGATTTCAAATGGCATTGCTAAGCTTCCACTGCAATCTACCTAGCTTTTGAGACTACACTTCAAATTTTTCTTCCTTTTCTTCTTCATTACTCATACTTTTATACGGTACTTTCCATATGGAACTAGAGATTGTTTCTGAGCCTGCAGTTCCAAGAGAAAAATAGTTCTTAACCCGCTTTATAGCAAAAGTTATCCTATTACAGCATCTCCAACCTATGTTTGGGGAGAGAAATCTGTTTAGTGAACATTTTCAAAAAAAGGTATGAAGCATGAAGGTATTTTCCTCATTAAATGTAACTGTAAACATTTAAATTCAATTGACTGTGGGGAATGTTGAGAATTAGCTTTGTAAGAGTAAGATACCATGGTACAATGGAAGCTCCTTCTTTAGGATCCAATTCCAGTGTCTTCGTATTCAACATACTGTTTCAGGTTTCCAAAAGAGCTCCCTATACTTGCCTAACTTCTTGAAATGCCTGATGTATAGAAGCAGAAGGTTAAACTGCACCAAACCATTGGAGCTATTTCAGAAGCTTTGCTGCACTTACTAAGTTTCCAGGGCTTTCTCTTATAGAATCCATACAGTGTTTCTAGACAAGAAGTACCACAATAGCACCCGGTGTCAGGCTTGTGTTAAGTCTTCAGTAGGAACTAAACAATATTTTCCCTGACTTCTAGGCAACTGCAAAGATTACAAAAAGGCTTGTTTGACCCTAAATCTCCTAGCAGATGTCAGGTTAAGTGGTCATAACCCACTTCTTTTTCTAACCCTGTTTGACGAGGCTAATTAATGCCAGCGTTAGCTCCCAGCGGTCTTTGCAATCTTACAACTGTAAGTACGGTGATGCTGCTGTGAGGCAAGCGAGGAGATGCGTGACTTTTGGTGTCCTTTCCCCTTCCTTATGCACAAGCATTGAGCTCATCTCAATAAATCCCTGCGATATATTTCATCATCCTTGACACAAGAACTGCAAGAGTGGGAGTTTCCCTGGAAGAAAATATTTAGTTCCTGTTGGAGATGCATGTGTATTCATTCTGGGTGGTCTGGTCCACACATTTTAGTCTCCGTGGTGGGTAATCTATTTTATTACAGGGGGTGTGAATAAAGCTCACCTAATTTTCTGCTGCAGTGCATCCTTCTTGCTTCTCTGTCTGTTGAAACTAAAAGGCTGCCTGCTGGGCTAGTTCAGCTCTGGTGTACTGAAGCTTGAGGAGGATGCTGGAAAACAAGATGTAAGGATAAAAAAAGGTCAGAAAAGATGAATAAACTAATCAGAACCAAATACTTTAGTCACCAAAAGGAAGCAACCCTTTATTTACTGGTCTCCTTCCCGAGTAGAATAACTTGCTGGTTTTGTCAACAATTATCAGGTTTTATTATCTTATAACTTATAATACTGTAGATTTCAGATAAATCTTCAGTAAGCAGTAAAAAAAGAAACATTTTGTCTGTGAAACGGAAATAGAGGGACATTCACCAGGTTCCAATTCTTTAATTTTTGAGACAAACACAAATATTAATCTGCAGCCAGTCTGTGTTACTGCAGGGCTTTCCATTGGCTTTTACAGGTTTTGAATAAGGCCCCTAATGAATGACTTCTTTCTTAAGAAATTATTTTCTCAGTGTTTTTTCCTCTATTCTTTCCCATCTTCTCTCCCTATTTTCTTTAAAATAATCTTCTCATTATATTTCCTTGCAGTGCTTTCCAGTAGACTGAAATCCAAGACTGGAATTAGAACACAGAGTCGACAGAAACGTTTCGTTGCAGTGGAACAGACCAGTGGATTTGTTGTGCTAATCACTACATTTCTATTGAACTCGTTCTGTATGTTTTATTAGAAAAAAAATCAGCAGAGAAATTCTACTGTGGTGAAACTGGGATAAGGACCCACTGAAGTTCTACACACTAAAAACGAGGAAATTTGTAGCAAAGAACTAAAACATCAGAGCTTTTATCAAGAAGTGAAATATAGAGCTGAAATGATCAGCTCAGCATTATTTGGAAACATAAGAACATGATCCTCAGCTGTTATAAACTAACCCCAAGAAACGGGATCCCTTACGTTGCTGGAACCACCCTAGGCTTAGATTTCCTGTAGTTGATCTTGTGGTTATTCATGCCACCCTAACAAAATTTTGGAAATGTGGTGTTATTTTGCACTCTGTTTTGAATTGCACCATAAATAACAAGATGTCTTCAAAAGCAGTTGAGCTCCTGAGGTGGAAAGCTGTTGCGGGTTCTTTCAGAATTGCTCATAATTTATATTACTGGAAGAGAAAGTATTCTCACTGATCATCTCCATACATGAAGATCTTCAGACAATACACAAAAGTTTTAGGAAAGGACGTCAGGTTGTTTCCTAAACTTAAAATTAACTCCATAAACAGGATTCTGCATCCACAGAGAGGTCTCACCTTCAGTACATTCCATCTGTCTCAGACTTTCTCTTACACAGCTTTCAAATACATCAGTGAGTATTTAGGCCTTGCTGCTGCAGAACAGTTGGAAATAACAGGAACTTTATTCACTGTTTCACAGAATGGAGGAGAAAGAGAGGAGAATGTCTTCTGCCCAGAGACAGGAGGATAAGTAAAGACTGGCTCAAGCAAAAACAAAAGAGCAAACTCAAAGAGTCGTAGCAACTGATGCAGCCCAAATGTCATTGAAGTTACAGTAGGCTCCAATCAGAATTTCAGGGTGTGAATATTACACAAAAAAAAACCCCTGTGAAAGTGCCTTATTTGACGTAAATAACCTACAGTCCACCATTACAAACCCCCTCCCCCAAATGAAGCCCACCAGAACCCCCCAAAGCCCTGACCCCACCGACTCACAGCAGTTCTTTAGGAATGGAGCGAGTTATATTGCCACAGCTCAAGTGAACGGATCATTTTATATGTTACAGGTTACTTGGCTTACACTGACCACATTTCTTTCCTGCAACCCTACGTAACCCCTTTTCATTCTCCTATAGGCATTTCCACTTTTAGTTCAAATGGATGAAATTTTGCCCCCATTTTTTCTCAGTGAGTCTTACAGTTAGTAGCAAGTGAAAAAAAACCAGGATTTGAGTTGGTGCCTGCGTGCCCCCCGATTCATGTCCTCTGATCCACATGAGCAATTCCCTTATGAGATAATTAAATGAGGCCGATGAGAGTCTATTTTGTTCTATTCATTGGTTCCCAGGCTGAAATCATCAGAGCGTAAGGCCACTTGGCAGTAATACAGACACAGCCAGCTCTTGCTCCTGGCCACAGGTATTTTCAAACATGGTGAAATGAAGACTCTTTACTGCTTGTCTGGAGGGCCTGACAGGGTATTTTCAAGGTGGGGACTACGGGGAGGTTCAGGTCTCAAGACGCAGAAGGGAGTGGCTGGAGCAGATGGCACGACTTGGCCAGGTCACCCCAGAGCTTAACTCCGCTGCATCCATCCTTCCCCGCAGGATTTTGAGCTACCTGGTGAAGTGCTGCAGTGAATCCAGCTACAAAACACTCCCAGATCTCTCTTACCCTCTTCTCAACAGCACGGGGCAAGAGCCTTGGAGTCACTCAGCCGTTTGAAGGCTTTTGAGTGTCGCATGGGGAAAGTTGCCCGCCCTTTTGTATTAAATGACACCACCAGCATCTCCTTCAAACGCCTTGTACTTGTTCTTCAGGGGAGAATTGTGTGCAGGAAAGCATTCAGCTGTGCGAGGCATTTGGCATTGTTTTCCAGCATACACGCTGTAATTTTTATTTTTTTTTATGTTAGAGCTGGCAAGGTTGAAGAAGTGCGTGTTGACCTGGTCATTTCCTTGCAGACAACACAAGAGAAGGGTGCTTTTTTTCGCAGGAAACAATTACACGAGGAAAGGGCAATGGCTTTTCTGACCTGTTCTGGTCGGGCACTTCACTCACATTGATAACGGGGAGAAAGCCACGCAGTGTTTGTGTGTTAGTAGGACTTGAATCATCGGTGAAGAACGTGGTGCGATAAGAGAGTGGATGAAATTGATTCCAGAGAAAAATCATCAAAACACACTTTCAAACAGAGCTCTTAACAGAGTGTTATTCCTGTATTCCCTTTTATAATTAACATCCTGGTTTTTATCAGACTTCTTCCTGAAGCCTAAATAAATGCCCCTATTGTGTGGCTTCTGGCTTATATCTTGCCGAAGATACAGGTTCTAGTTCATCATTAAAAACAAATCCTGGTTTTACGAGCCATATAAAGAATAAGGCTGCCCATGGCTATAATTGAGTTACTGGTTTTTATCTCACTACAGTCTGTTGGATGTCTCTCTAGCTATAAAACAAGCAATTTTACAAAGACCCTGCAGTGAATAGAGCAAGACTTTTGGCTTTCTAGTTATTTAGTTCCCTGTTTTCTCTGCTTTTTTCCAGAGGTATCAGATGCAAATTAGGTTTCTAGTTTCTCTTATCTCTTTGTTCCTCCCCAAGCAGAGATTGATAGCTTTAAGGAGATCAAAGTCAACTTTCAAATGTATCCCAAATTGATAATCTCCAGACTATCATACACCTTGTACTCAGAACAAAAACCTAAAATCCATAATGACATGAGCATGGTAAATATGGTTCTTGTGTTAGACTAAGTAAAAGTAGATTATACATGTTTTTTAGACTTCAAAGGCCTGTCCTTTCTGTCGGGTTTCTTTAAGGTCTCAAAGGCACCGTGCACTCCCTTTTGTGTAAGAATAATAAGAGACACTGCAGCAACAACTTGAGAGGATCTTTTCCTGCTAACATTGCAGTTTCAAAGATAAACAGGCAAAATATTTTAAGAAGAGAGAAGTAGGGGCATTTATAGTTTAGGTAATGTAAATACAGGAGTATAACATACAACAAAATTAGTTTGTGTTTCATATCTGACTGTATAAGTTGTGCTTTGTTTTAGGTATGCTAAGAGGGTTACCAAAAAAAAAAAAAAAAAAAACAAAAAAAAACAAAAAAGAGGGGCCCTTATGTTCTCATTTTAGGCCCTTTTATTCTCATCTTAGGCCAAGAAAGAGAATGGAGAAATAGGGACATTTCCAATAGAGAGCAAAATCTGCAGGTCTGATCCAAAATCTGTTCCCAGTGGCTCTAATAGACAATGACAACCTCTCCTGAAGTTGATATTTTTTACAAAACTGCCTGATGCAAGAGAGCCTACAGGTGGGGCCCACAGAAAGTTGCATGACCGAGGATGTATCAAAACCCTATGGTGCAGATCCACGTAGCAGGAAGAGCTACATCCTCCTTTCCAGAAGCATCTCTGATTTTTCTTTCACCCTGAGCTTATTTTGGAGAGCTCAAAAGCAGATGTTTGGAGAGGAACTGCATATTTTGACCCTTTCAACTGTCCTTCTATTCTCTTCTAAACCACAAGGATGCTTGTACGTATGTGCTTGCGCGAGGGGGAAAACAATCCTAGTATTCAGCATGGATAAGTAGTTCTACGACTTGTACATAAAAGTGTTTGCATGGGATAGTGGGATGGTAATCTGTCTATGGGCTAAGAAATACGCTCTTTCTAACAACCTGCCTTCCTGTGATCGTACCGGGTGACAGTTTGATCCTGTGTATGCTCACAAAATATTCGTTTTGCTATTCTCTGGGCAGTGCTGGAAGTACCTGCGTGTTTCCCTTAAGGGGAATCTATTGTGATGCAACAGATCTTTTCAGACAGCACTCCTGGGAAATACCAGAAACTCTACGCGGCACTAAAGCTAGAAGAAATAGAGTGTTTCTACACTTCAAAAACTGTTAGAGGAATATATTGTGAAAACAGTAGATTGCCAAAAGAATTCCCTTCCTCGACTAGTAAAAAAGCAGCAGCAAGAGCATGCCATCCTCATGTTGCTGATTGCTGTGTCCCAACTCTCACGCCTGAAGATAAGAAAGTGGATTGGTCTTTCTGGTGTAGTCACTCAGCTGAGACTGCCAGTAAAAGAGCAAATTGTTGCCAGTTATTACTTGTCTTGACATCCTTGTCTCTAAATTGGAAAGACATGGATTTGACGGATCACTTGGTGGATGAGGAACTGGCTGGATGGAGTAGCTGTCAATGGCTCAAAGTCCAAGTGGTGACCAGTGATGAGTGACATTCCTCAGGGGTCGCTCCTGGGACCAGCACCGTCTAACACCTTTGTCAGTGACATGGACAGTAGGATTGAGTGCACCCTCAGCACGTTTGCTGTTAATACCAAGCTGTGTGAAGCGGCCAACATGCTGGAAGGAAAGGATGGGTTTCAGAAGGACCTGGACATGATTTAGAGGTGGGGCCAAGCAAACCTCATAAAATTCAGCAAGGCCAAGGTACTGCATATAGGTTGAGGCAATCCCAAGTACAAATACAGGCTGGGCGGAGAATGGATAGGGAGAAGCCCTGAGGAGAAGGATTTGGGGTGTTGGTGGAAGAGAAGTTCAGCGTGTCTCTGGAATGCGAGCTTGCCCCAGCAGGCCAATGGTTATCCTGAGCTGCATCAATAGAAGTGTGGCTAGAGAGGTGAGGGAGGTGATTCTCCCCTTCTACTCTGCTCCTGTGAGATCCCATGTGGAATACTGCATCCAGCTCTGGAGCTCCTAACATAAGAAGGACATGGACATGTTGGAGTGGTTGCAGAGGAGGGCCATGAAGTGGATCAGAGGAGTGGACCACCTTTGCTATGAAGACAGGCTGAGAGAGCTGGGGAGAAGAAAAGGCTCTGGGAAGACCTTATGGTGGTCCTCCACTACTTAAAGGGGGCTTACAGGGAAGATGGTGAGGCACTCTTTATCAGGGAGCATATATACAAGGAGTTTTAAACTTAAAAAGGGTAGATTTAGATTAGGTATTAGGAAGAAATTCTTTCTTGTGAGAGTGGTGAGACACTGGAACAGGTTGTCCAGAAAAACTGTGGATGTCCCAGCCCTGGAGGGGTTCAAGGCCAGGTTAGTCTTGAACTTGGCTCTTGGCTTGGAGCAACCTATTCTAGTCCATGGCAGGGGGGTTAGAACTCAACCTTTAAAGCTCCTTTCAACACAAACCATTCTATGGTTCTATGACATTTGGTGTGTGTAATTATCCAGGTTTAAATGAAGAAAATACTGGGGGATTGGTGACTTGTCCATGTACTTTGAAGCCGCTTCATGATCATAACCATATTTGAATAAAAGCTGTATCTGTACCAGGCTGAAGCGAAGGATGTCACCCAAAAGAAATTACCTCTGGAATAGAGCTACACACTAGAGGAAAGTTTAAAGATGAAGAGCCAATATTTTTGTTTTCAGTCCACAACTGCATTTAATTAAAGAAGAGAGAAGTTAAAATTTTAACAAGAATTTAATTAAAGAAGAGAGAAAGTAAAATTTACAGGAAAATACAATGTAAGGAGTCATTTTTTCACTCACTGCTGCCTTGACAAGAATAAAAGTCTGCTTCATGTGACCTCCTTTAATTTAACCCCCTCCTGTCATACTCCAGAGCTCTGTAGAACCAGAAAGGACGAATAACATGGGAAGAGGTGGCAAACAGAGCTCTCGTTTCCTTACCCCCGGTCTGCTGACATCTGTCAACAGTTACACAGGTGGGAGGAAGGGAATATATCTTGGCCCTTGCCAAAATGGCTCTAAAACATCATCAGTGGGTTTGCTCTGCTGGTTCCATCTGTCTGTGCCTCAGTGCACATGCAAGGTATTTTTAAGCCACCTGCTGTTGATACAGTGGTTTCTTTTCTTTCCTCCTTTTTTTTTTTTTTTTTNGACTTACAAGATCAAAGTATTGATCGGAATTCAGCAGAAAGCTTAATATTATCCCCAAACCTTAACTTGCCTATCTAGATTCCCATTATGCTAACCCCTGATGGGCTGGAACATTTTCTGATGTATTCATTTTTCACCATAGTGACACCACTATTAGAACTACAGATGCTGCCTTTGATCATAACAAAATTACACTAATAATATGGTTATTTTTATATATATTTTTTTTTCTCTGTCTCACTCGGGACTTGGACCACAGCGGACTAAGCAAGGCTGAACTAAATGACACTTTGTTCTTTCTTTCTTTTTACGCTAAAAGAAAGAAAGTAAAAAAGAAAAAGAGACCATAACAGGTTCACAAAGGGAATTGTGATGTGTCACCAGACACCTGAGTGTTTCCAGTAGAGGGAGGAGAGGAACAGAATTGTGGAAGCTCTCACTGTTCTCTGTCTTCCAACTGCTGCAGTGCCTGGTGTTGTGCAAACTGGGGGTTTACTCAACTAGATATTTTTCACTGATAATTCGGTTTTGGGTGGCTTTAAGAGGTTAGGCAAGAACTCAAGTGTCAGAGGAAGAGCTCCAGACACCATTGTAAAGTTCTAATGCTTTCTGTATTTTTCTACTTATTTGGGGCATTGCTTATCTCTTAAGTCAATATTTTGACAAGGATTTCTATGGAAACAGGATTTAGCTTTTACTGCATGGAGATTCTCCATTCTGTCAAACATTTTCAGGACTGAAGAGCTTGTATGGTAAATTTATGACCGTGAAACAGGTTTCTTTTTCACTCATAATACGCCTCCTTCCAAATAGCTTATTCAAAATTTTGTGAAAGATAGCAAATTTCCAGAGATATTCTGAATATTTCCAAGGGAAAGATGATACGAGAAAGGTTCACTGCCCTCTGTGGTTACAGGGAACCAAGGTCAGCCAAGATTTTCAGAATTCCCTGTTTGCTGTAACACACACACAAGTTTTGGGGGCATTTAGATGCTTGTGTATGGGTATATATATGTCTGTGTAAACCAGCAAAGAAAACAGAATTATTACCATTTCATTATTTTTAAAATGAAATTATTTCATTTTAAAGTATTGCTATGAAGTTAGTTTGATAACAAGAAATGAGAAAAAAGAAACTTTGGGAAACTGTTAATAGAGATATGCACAACATATGAATATAAATACAAAGTATTACTTTGAAATGAGATATGTTTAATTTCTGGGAGAAAGGGTAAGATGTCCTCAGCACAATTAATGTGAAGATAAAAATACACTCGGGGGAGTTACCACTGCTCATCCCAAAACTCTCTGTGACAAAGCAAGTTGACGTCTGCAGTTTAGCAGCCTTTCAGAAAGCAAGTGGCTGTCTATCGTGTTATCAGACAGATTTTGAGTTTATGTCCCTTGCACCAGTCCATCTTTGGTTGCAACTGAATGGAGGTTGGGAGTCAGGAGGAGCTGCTTCTTCGAGTGACCTGCCTCGGTAGCTTCCAGCCCATTAAAGCTTTGCTTTTTCGCTCACACCGTAAATGGTGACCATGGTGGTACATAATCTAGCACCCTGATATCTGTGAGGACACTTACATAAAAGGATTAGGAAAAACTCACTGTGTCACAGGCTCAGCCCACTGTCCTTCATTAGATAACCCACCAAAGAAGCCCCAGAGCGTCAGTCCTATTCTAACTTGAGGTCATCTCTTCTTCATGGTCGTACTAGAATATTTATGTCTTTAGATCTCCCCTAGCACTTTGTTAGTACATGATATTGTTAGGTAGCTTACAGTAGTGAGACTCCAGAGCAAATAAACTGGTCCTGCGGTAAGCATTACAGTATAGGCATTGCTAATTATTTATTTCCTGCTGTTAAGCAGAAAACAGGCTTGACTGCCCTCACAACAGCTGCAGCATTACAATGTGTGAAACACGCTGAACTTTATGTGCTAGCTCTCACAAAGAGCTCTGGGGGCAATGGGTATTACAAGCAGGTAGACTAGTTGTCAGAAGAGCCTTCTGAAGAGTCCTAGTGCATCAGCAGCAATTAATGCAGGTGGTATTTTAGACAAGGGAGCTAATGAGCTTTAATATGCATGCAGGTGAGGGAGTGCTGAATCAGTAGAGCCATTAATGAACCTATGACAGCCTAATTAGCTACAATTTAAAATCTATGGAATCTAATCAGAAGAGCTGAACACTGCTGCAAATCTGTGTATGAATGAGTCTTTCTAAATACTCCAATCTGTTGCTTAGTCACTGATTGATAGTAATTGCTTTTTTTCCTCTATTGTGTATAGGAAAATGCCCAATTTTGTTCTGATAGAGGAGGACACAACATTGAAGTTAAATGCCTGAGATGTTTGACTGCTTAAGTTTTAATCAGGAGATGTTTAAAAAAAATAAAAGTAAAATTAATTTCCATCTCTGAATATAGATGATTAAAAATACACCGCTAACTTCTCATGTATTTGGCAGGCAGAGATTATATGCTAGTTAATCAACTCCAAATAGCTTATATGAAATTAAAGATAGAACTACAGCTGAAGTGGGGTAAAATACACATATTAATATAAGAACTTCTTTATATAGGAATTTTATTAAACTCCTTAGATGAATGATTTTTAATACAACTGAAAAGGAATTTTCCTACAGAAGGAGAGCAATAATATCTGCTGAATGTTGTTATTAAAACCCTCAAAAATAGTAAGAAACCTGTTATGAAACATTATATTTTCCTTTTCCAAGATCATTAAGGGAAAAACAGTATTTGGTAGTGAACAGTAGGGGAAATATACAACACAACTAAAGGGTATGTCCAGTATTTTCAGAGACACATGAAGTATGCTGAAAGAAGATTTAAATACCTTGACACAAGAATTTTATCTTGTATTGAGGGCTCAGATCCCACTACTTTATACAGATGAAACCCCAGAAGGATTTTCCTTTGCTAACCATCTCTTGCAATAGTCCAATAGGCAGATATGTATGAGATTAGTGAGTAGGAAGTTACTGAAAAAACAAAGATGCCTTTTTTTTTGGTTCAAACTACTTATCCTTGGCATCCTTAGTAAACAGCACTGTACTGAATAGAGGTATTAAGATGAATCTACCGGGGGGAGGGGAAGTTACACAGCTAACATTGTAAGTCACGACATTCTGTGTCCTACCAACATTTTCACATAGATACACAAAATACTTGAGAACAGAAAACGTGAGAAAGGGAGTATTCAGACATACCTGGTGTCCGTGAGGTTGGAACTGCTATTTCCTAAAGTCTGTGAGAACAACCAGTTGCCTAAGAAAAAGAAGAGGGAAGGGGAAAGGAGGACTTTAAAGACAATTTACACCTTAAAGCATGTTTCTTTCTTCACTTAATTCCACGGTAATTGAGACCACCTGATGCTCTCAAGCTCCCAGCTTCCTTTCCTTGCCACCCTAGCGTTGAACTAGGAAACACTGGGAGAAAGTTCTGTATAGCATTTCTGAGGAGTATCCACTCTGTTTTTTCCCCACTGCCCCAAAGTGACTGGATTTCAAGTAGAAATTGGTCAGAAGTGCTTTGTTTTAACCCTCCATTTCCCAGAGTTATCACAGAGAACTGTATTTTCAGCAAGGCCTATTGAAAGGAGGCCACCTTCATTCTCTCCAAGATGTTCTACAAAGGTTAATGAGAAGCTGGTGACAAGCCCGACAAACTCTGGGAGAGCAACACAAGCTTCAAGCCAGGTGGGGATTTTGAATAGCTGTTTGTGAACATCTTTTGGATCACGATATACTCACTGATGGCATCTCTTAACAATTCTAAATGAAGAATAACACTGAGAGAATCATCGCCTGATCACTGACAAATCATGGACAGAAGAAATGGTGAAATATATTGAATAAATAACTTGCTCGGAATAATTTCCTTAGCTGTAATCATCACTGCCACTCACACAAGTAATTTGCTGAAGCAGCAACAGCAACTTTACTGCAGATGAACTTCTGAGATTGTAAAGAGATATTAAAGTTTGATTTCTCATATAGAATCATAGAATGGTTAGAATAGTTCCCGACTGCAAAACTTTCCTCTTTTGACAAAGCAAACAGCCACATCTCAATAGTTTCCATTTTATTCATGTTTTTTACCTCATGGTTCTAGTTATTGAGTTGTACAAAAGGAAGAAGAAATAAACAAATGTTGGGCCTGATCCTGAAGACTTTATTCATGTAAATAGGAACTTTTTGAATTTTTTTATGCAAAATCGCCCCCTAAGAGGTTCACTATATTTATTTTAGCTTTCCCTAAAGTAGTGACATGTTTTAATTTTGTGGACATATATGTTACAATAACCACGTTGTCACACAGCAGGCCTCAGTTGAGATTCCTCTTCCTCTTCGTTCTTTTGCTCTCTATGATTATATAGAGACCCAAATATATCTATTTACATTCACAAAGGTATTTTTTATATATAATGTGAGTTTATCTTCCCTGGTTTTACAGTAACGGTACTCAGAAGGGTCAATTCTCAGTTCATCATTATTGCTAAGACCAGAAATATTTCTCATGTTGGGTTTTTCCACCATCTTTTTTTTTTTTTTTTTAATTTTATTTTATTTTCTGCACACAAAGAGATCAGGCCTTTTTATCAGTGTTGTCAAAATTGTCTGAACCACATCAAGAATGAGAACCCAGGGCCTGACTGCTCCAGATCCCAGTGAGGAAAAGACAGGGATACCTAGAAGAACAAGAGGTTCTTCTTGTTCTGAGAATAAGGCTTCCTGTTCTTACTGCCATGGAAAGGCTGAGATGTCGGAATAGGAATGAACACTGCTGGGAGAAGTCATGGAGACTGCTTTTCTATTTGTACAGAGTGGTGGGCATGGTGGCTTTCCAAGGTTTTATGTGGATAAAGCAGATCTGGAACTCAGCAGAACCACTGTCTACTTCCCCAATCCGAGCCAATTGCTAAACACAGGAGGCTATGGACAATCTATATATTAAGAGTTCTCCGGGTTGACAAACCTAGCTTACGCTGGTGGGACAAAAAATCCTGGTGAGAGACTCAGAACTTGCATATTCATAAGGCTGAGGTTTGTTATACTTGCACATGAAGCAATGGCCTGGAACAGAGATCCCAAATGCTCCATCTTAGTGTGGCAACAAAGACGTTCTTTGTTGCTTGTTTGTAAAAATTAGTAAACTGTGAGCTATGGAGCTAACAAATCTATCCACGCTTACACAGTCAATGGCAAAGCCAGGCTGATACCAAAAGGACTGGCTGGTGTCACCTCCACCGCTGAGGTTGGTGGAATGATATAATATTGTCACAGTAGAATGAGGACCCAGCGTGTTCCTACCTGGTCATCAGGCTGCTTAAAAAGATAACTATGCTTCCATGCAACTTTGTGTACCATGCTCAAATACAACCGAAACATCCCCTACAAGGGGATAGATTCCCAGTGAAAATCATGGCATGGCTGGAAGAGAAACTTTTAGAAAGAGCTCTATGGTCCTCTTGAAAACAGGCTGGCACAAAATAATATAATTTAAAATATAATTTAAATTGATCAGAAATGAAAGATGCTTCTGTTTAAAAGAATATCAGGCATGTGCATGGAATGGAGCCAGGGAACATGGCAGAACAAAGCAAATGGTGAACAGAGCTGTCTTTATACGCCACTAATGCAACACAAGCCATATAAAACTATTTTAAAAGGGTTTTTTTTATTTTTCCTTATTTAGAAAACATTTTTATTTATTTATTTATTTTCACACAGTGGAAATTTTAGTTTTTATAGTGTTTCCTGCTGGGGCATAGTTGAATAAATTTATTTTAAGATGGTTGGTAAAGTGTTTTCTTTCTGTACATCTCTGGTGATGCATTTTTTAATAAATCATTTTTAAGGTGGCTGTTTCACTATTTTTCTTTTTATTTCCTGCTGTGGAGATGAGGACTTTAATAAACAATTTTTTGAAGTGGCTATTTTTACATTTTTTCTCCAGTATCCTGCTGTTACAGTGCTGTAAGCTTGTTACATGTTCATTTGTTTTAAATAGCTTCTGTTCCTTGTATTTTCAGAAATTATTCCTGTACATTGGCCTTCGTTTTGAGAGTTTCTTTCTCTCCTCTAAATAAAACCGAATAGGAAAAGGCAGTGGAGCAGACTTATATATAAAAAAAATAACATTACAAATCACAGGAATAACTAATCTGAGGACTCAGGTATAATAACATGTAACTATTCCATACCAAGTTATAGTGTTAACCCCTAACAGGTTGAGGGTGGTTACATTTGAGGTAATTTGACTAAATTTAAGCTCATTCTAATTACTTTGGTGTAGTTCACGACAGATTGAGTGCTTTTGTGGAGCTGTAAGTGTAGCTGTTCCATGGTAACAGATGTACTACCTCAACCATGGGCTTGAATACAAAATGAAGTCATAGTGAAACTATTCCTAAATCACTGTTTTGTCAATATGACACACTTTCTAGAAATGTTGATATATTTTGTGTTGACTTTAACAACTTCTTTTTTGAAAACTTGACCAGTTCAATATTTTCTTGCATAGTGAAAGTTGCTATTGTCATCCACGGATAAAAATGGACTAAAAAGGGTTGAATAATTTTGAATAATATAATGGAATTTTCCATGTGAGGTTGGAAAATCATATGTATTTTGGGCAAGAGTAAAAAGCCATAAAAACCAGGGTCTTTTTTTTTTTTTCAAATAAAAGATTATTTCATGATTTATCAGAATAAAACTATTAAATGAAAAGTGTGGTACTCATTCAGTCCCACTAGAGGACCAACAGGATTTTTTTTTGTGGTAGACAAGTGCTGTCAAGCCTAGGAAGACTATGAGAATAAAAAGAACAGCAGAATGAGATCAAGAGTGATGTGAGTAAGAGGAGGGGTCTAGAGATATACACTAGAAAGTAAGGAAAAGTTTCATTTAAGTCAACAGAATAATCTACAGCATTGATACACAGTTAAAGCTACTTGTTTTGGTGCTCTTATTAGCCTCTGGACATTAATGAAACAAAACAAAAGAATCTCAGAAGAATGATGTAGCCTATCCATTTCAGACACCTACCTTAGAACGGGATGGTTGCTCTCCAGAGGCATTGCTTGCTACAGAGGACGCTTAGATGCTAAACTTTAGAGCAGGAGAAAGAATTTAGGTGAGACCAACCCAACCTTTTAATGCAGTCGTGTGAACTTGGAGGTCTTCTGTGAGACTGAAGAGCAGTGAAAGTGATCATTGGTGTTTAAGCCCACATCTTAGATTAGACTCATCTTCTATGTTGTGATAACACTGGTTCAGTGAGTATGAATGAAGTTCTGGCAGTACTGAACTAAACAGAAGCTTCAGTGTAGTTAATGAGTTAATAATCATAGAATCATTGAATCATCCAGACTGTAAGGGACCTCCAAAAGACCATCTAGTCCCACCACCCTGTGTCGCAGGGACACCCCCAACTAGACCAAGTTGCCCAGGGAATCGTTGAACTTCGCCTTGAATATCTCCAGGGAAGAGGTCTCAACCACCTCCCTGGGCAACCTGTTCCAGTGTTCTACCACCCTCAGGGTAAAGAAATTTTTCCTAATATTCGGCTTAAATCTATCCTTCTCCAACTTAAGTCATTATTATTATTATTATTATTATTATTATTATTATTATTATANAGATAATAGTAAAATTAAATTAATAATAATAATAATAATTATTATTATTTCAGGTGGTTAGTCTCACTGTCAGTTTCCAAGAGATAGCTTTATTCAACTGACTTCTGCTCTTCTGATGAGCAGTAGCTTACAAAGGACCATAGTTTGCTTATTGAGGATGCACAGTCTGGTTTTATCCCCTACATAAACAGTCATTGTGTAGTATATAAACAAGTCCTTGAACAGAAGTAGTCATGAACAACACAGTGATCTGTCCTAACAACTAATTTTCAGGCAGGAACTCTGGCCAGGGAAGATTAAGACAGACGGGGAGCTCCCTCACTGCTTGCCAGATATTACACAAAGACTTTGAATCAGAACATAAACATCAATACTCCCTCTCTCAAGGGTACGTTCTTGCAAGCGAAGGACTTGAATGACTGGAGTTCAATTTATTGACCCCCTGCCCTCGTTTGGCATTGCGTGTTATCTCTCTAAAATATATTTACCTGCGGATTAAATCGTACAGCACACGGAAGGGAAGATACCTCTTCAAATACTCTTGCATCCATCTGTTCACACTTCACTGCCGCGGGGTTTAAAGTTCCTCCTCCAGCGTTGAAAAGCAGTTTTCTCCTCAGAAGAGGTTACGTCGGGCTAAAAGCCAGTTCACAAAAGTTGCTTGGAGAAGATAACCAAAGCTTTGCCTTTTATGTACAAAACAGTCTTCATAATTGCCTCTTTGCGGTTATTTGCAGACCATTTGAAAGGTCTGTGGAAAGGGGTGGGATAGATGGGATGCAGGGGGTTGGTGGTGGACTCGGCTTCATCTCCTCCTTGCCTTGGCTATGCAGAGATGCCCTGGGGCAGGGGCGGTTTGCATCAACAGCTCAGCCCGGGGATGTCTCAAGATTCCATTACAATAAGAACATGAAACCAAAACAAAGAAAAAGCCCTGAGTCCCACCCCACCACTATTCCCCTGACTTTTGAGTGCTAGACATCACAAAATTCGCAACAGAAATTTTGGAGCCACTGCACCACTGGAGGTGAATATTCCAGAGAGGGCAATCCACTCAGCCATAATCCTGCTCCTCCCTCCTCCCCTCCACCCTATCAGGAGTTATAAACCATAAGGTTTGGGGAGAAAAATGAGGAATCCTCCAAGGATATAGCTGGCATGCAGGAGATTGGTCCCATCCCCACCTTGTCCAGGATGCTGTACAAGGAGACTTCCCAGGGGCTGAGCGACCTTACCCGAGAGAGAGGGTAAGTGATTCAAAAACATAGGGATGGTGTATGGCATGCTGTTAAGGTCGTGATTAGTGCACTCTTTTATATACTCGATTAACATCTGGCGCGTTTGTGGTTTGTGTTGTTGCTTTTCAGGTCACTTGTAGGTTGCAATGATGTATTTTGCGAGTTGTTTTGAAATTGCATTTGCCATTGTACCAACAGAACCCGCAACAGTGGCCCATTGGACCTGTGAGTGAAGTCATAGAGTCATAGAATGGTTAGAGTTGGAAGGGACCTTGAAGATCATGGAGTTCCAACCCTCCTGACCTGGGCAGGGACACCTCCCACTAGAACAGGTTGCTCAAATAAAGTCCAAATAAATTGTTAATTTGACCCTCTCAGAGAAGTCCTTTTCCCTTTTTGCCACAGGAAATGAAAAGGTTCTAGAAGCATTTTTTAGCTTTACTTTCCATTTTGGTTCCTGTCCTCATCAAATTAACTCTTCAAACTCACTTAGTTTGATCTGTAAGTAAATGAAAGACACTTGTGTACCTGGCCCTTTCCATAAGCACAAAAAATACTTAATAATTCAGATCAGGTGTACATTCTGGCATCAAATCAATGCAGATTGAAAAGTGGCTTCACAGGTTGCCCAGAACCAGAGGTGATTAAATAAAATTCTAACTCATGTTTTGAAGCGTTTATTTTCATTACAAACAGTGTGAAAGTTTGTGTTTCCCAGTCGGTGTAAGAGGAACATTCTTGCTGACATCTGAAGAGTAGAAGGTGAAGAGCTGGAGGTGAAAGGGTAGTCAGAAAAGAGGCAGTGATAAGGTTGCTCCATCAGAAGGGCTTCCTCTTCAGAAAAAAAAAAAAAAAGAAGTGGAAACGAGATATATTGAAAGCCCAATCACCTAGCAAAAGCTTTATTTAAATGAAGATTCCCCAAAAGGAAAAGGTCAAATAATTTCTCAAGGATAAACATACTATTCAGGGTGAACTCTTCCAGATGGTCTCCTCTCAGTTTGAGCTGAAACGCTGTGATTTCTCACGTGGGCCTCAGTCCTGCTCTCATTCCCATCTTTTGGTCTGTAAAATTTCTAGGTACTTCAAAACACCTCGTTTTCCACATCTGTATTTCATGATGAACCTATTGGCAGTATCATATTTTGTTTGGTTTTAGCCTATCATCTGCTTACACTTCTTATGAAATAAAGCATTAGTTACTAATTATAATCGGAGGGATCCACAGATGCTTTGCTCCGCTATCAATAGCGAGGCATTTATAGGGCATGAATGCATACGCTTAGATTCTATAGGAAACCAAGAAAAAACCCTCTGCCTATTGGGTAAAAAATGCATCTGGGAAAAAACACATGCTTAGATGTCCCTGTGATGGGCTGTGGTCACTGGCGATGAGAGAGTGTGTCAAATCAGCTTTCTCTGACACTTTTAAAATTTGCTTTGTTTTCATGTGCTGTAAGCATCTTAGCATCTTGTTTGTTTGGGACAAGATATTTTGATAGCGTTTTTGACTAGAAAGAAACATTTATTCTGTACGTAGACGGGAGGGGGGAATTTATCAACATATGAAAGTAACGTTTTATGAACATACTGAAATATTGAAGCTGTGACTACTGTCATGATTAAAAATATCCAAGACTGCAGCTATCATTGCAAAACAAACGAATTTGAGCCACTATATAATAAAAGGCATTACCTTATGCTGCTTTCATCTCGCTTTTTTATTTTTTGGCTCACTTGAATATGAAGATATCCTGTGTGATTGAACTATCGAGTACTGAAGAGTCAGCATTGCTGCTGCATCCGAAAGAGCTGCATTGAGAACTTTATTATGCACATCTGAAAAGCAAAATCAGTAATTACAAACAACTTACAGGACAGCTGAATGTAGTTAAATCATTTACTTGCAATACTCCCACAATCTTAAGATGCTTTAATATATAAAAACATACTCAGCAGCTGCAGTGCTTTTATTTGACAGGCATTCTCTTAAGCTTATGAAAACTCACTTATTTTTTTTTTTTTTAGAAAGGTGTATATCTGTTCCTTTATAAGCAAAAGGCACAGCCACAGGTAAAAGGTCTGCTTGAAGCTGCTCTGCTCATGGCCAGCAGAGCAAAGAACAGTAACATAACATGGTCAGTGTTCCCTTCATCATTTTACAAATCACTGTAGAAATTGCCCAGGTGATCTTAAGCGAAGGGAACAATAAAGCTGTTATGTCAGAATGAGCTGTTGAAATAGCATTAAAACATACGAGTATTAATGGGTAAGAGAAGTCTGAAGAGATAATCAGAGATGCAGAGACATCTCTACATGGCTCTCATCACGACTAGACATCCGATCTGTGTCCCCATCCTTCCCTCTATAAATCTGGGTTCAGAATTTTATATTAAAAGCCATAATTAGCAGGAGACTCGCACACCTTTCACATGGGAACTGTTTGGGTAGGAAAAAGTTCAGAACATTTTTCTATTAATAGATGTGGGTTCTTATTTCCCTGTTTAAATGTTGAAATTTTTTGAATGCCGTGTACCGGTGCCTTCTCCAAGGGGTACCTCTTTCTGTTTTAAAGTCAAGCCTCCGAGCTTTTGGAAACATGTGGTTACGTGGTAAGTAATCTGCTGGAGGCTTTGAGACTTCAAGCCTGTAACCTTGGGAGAGCCCACGTCTGCCTTTCAGTCCACAGTGTACTCCGAAGCAGAGCTGCATTAGCAGCCGTAAATTCAATCTCACCGTAGTTTAGCCACTCTATTCTTCTTCACTGGTAATTACACCATGGGAAATAACTATTTAAATGGAATCCAGTGCTACGATTACATTTTTCAAAAACTGATTACAACATACAAGACAGTTTTCAATTTAAACTTCCGAGTTTTAATTCCAAACAACTTTATAGTGACAATTTAGACCTGAGAATGTAGAGACATTAAAGCGAGGCAACTTACATTCCCCTTATTTGTACTGCTTCTTTATAAGAGTATTTCTAGTCTTTCTGAAGATTAAATTCTGCCAACCAATGACTAATCATCAGAGCTGGGTAAACATTTCATAATGAGCAAGTAATTTGAATAACGATGCCTTTTTAGTGAGCTACACACAGGCGTGCTAGAAGTTTCTTAAAATAGAACCCCCGTAGCCAGATGTTAAATTTTACCTTACTTTAAGCAAATCTCTGGTATGGTGCTCTGGGAGGTAAATATTTAGAATTGACTGGGGGGGGGGCGACTTATTTTCCAGACTTAAGTGCTGCGTGCCCAAGGGTCTAATTATTCTGTGTAGCAACAGACACAAGATCCTTACCGCACACTGGAGATACTCTGGGAGGGATTCACAGAGGCGTCCACCAAAAATTCCCAGTGATCCTCCCCTTTTCCTCTAGGATGAGTGGTCCAGGCTTGAGGTGGAGACCAGGGAATAACACCGTGCATTGATTTACTGCATGTGGGATCGTTGCCTTCCCGAGTCAGGCATTCAGACCACCAGAGTCCTAAGGTGGGAGGGAGAGGAGAGTTTCCCAGTCCAACAGCTTGCCTGTCCTGATACATTCAGTTAAAAGGGCAAAGGTGGGTTTGTTTCACCTGGTCCTGCTTCCTAAACATAACATGTTTAGGATGTAACATAAAAAGCGAGGCAATGAACTGTGGTTTTCTGTAATGTTAAGATTTGAGAAATCATTGTAAAGAGATACTTTCACCATGAAAGAGGCCTTGAGGAGTCACATTTATCGATTTGCCTGGTTTAAAACAGTACCATAGACAGGAATGCATTTCGTTTTACTTATATATGATGGTAACAGTTGTTTTGGAAAGATCATTCAGTTGTTTTTGGAAGATCATTCAAATAGCGAAAAAGACGATTACAGGAACGAAAAATGAAATGGTAAATATGATCAATAACAACTATTTTCTGAGAACTTCTGAAACTTTCTGGGTTTATTCATTTACCACATTATGACATAGATAAGGTCTATGTAGCAGAGTTACAAATTTATTCTTCTTTCACTTGAATCAGATTATTGACTTCAGTGGAATATTTCTTGGTTTATACCACTGTGAAAGGAGAATTGCCTTGGTGTGTCAGTTTTTACCATCTTGTTGTGTGACAATTTATTAATTATAGTTGTAAAACATTTTACAGCAATCTGGTGGGATTAATAATCACAGAAAATATTTTTAAAGATAGGATATAATAATCTTCATACTGGTATTAGACCAAAAAAAAGGGGGAAAGAATTATTTTATATATTTTCATATATAGCAGAATAATGTATTATTTGGCTTGAGTACACTGAGAGATTGCTTTCTATTTATCTGTGATGATATGGAGTCTCAGGTTAAAAAAAATCCAAAGAAATAAAAATTAAACAGAAGTACAATGTAAACTCAAACAACGAGCAGCTGTTCGGTGAGAAGTATAACATACAATGCCATTATCAGTAAAAAAGGTCACGGGCTTGATTCCTTACCCTTAACAGACCAATCTGACCAGACCCATCTGCGTCAAATCCTCTAGGCAAGGATATTTTATTGTTGAATGGCATTTGTCCAGTCAGCAGTGAAATGGGTACCAGCAAGAGCCAAATAAAGCAACAGGAGGTCGCTCAATAGATGTCCTGGAGACCTTCTGGCTTAGGGGCATTCCTCAGCAGGAGACTTTCACCACTTGCCTGTCATAACACAGCACGCACGGGTCCATTTGGAAAACAAACACATTCATTGGAAAAACTACGCCGAATGAAGCAGCTCTTGTATGTTGTCATAGAGAATCATCATTATGAACCCTCTTCGAGCAGTTTCAGAGGAACAGGGTCACATGTAACAGTTTTATCTTTCTGGAGATTTTCTGGAAGTTACTAAGAAAGCATTTTGACACAAAATCAAAACCCATACAATATTTTATTAAATAGAAGTACTAAAGCCATCCAAAGTCTAGACATCCCAAGTGTACTCCATTCTTACTCTTCAGTTTGGATGAATACTGGATGTGGAGATAAACCCGCTCAACATAACTTGCTCACACGTTTACTTTCTCATTCCAACTGGAGTAACTTATAGCAGGTTTTTCCAAGACAATTCACTGCAAATGGAAAATATTCCTGTTAGCTCAGACAGGTGCTCAGAAAGATGTTAGGATCAAGTCCTAATTCAGCATTATGTGTGTGCATATCTTTGACTTTTAGCAGGCAAGCAACGGCATTTGGGTTGGGCTGATGATTTTGAAGGCTGAGATATCATTCCTTATTGTGACCATTATTTTCTAAAATTGTTCTTTCTTTCTTTAAAGAAATGTAGAATTCACTCCAAAACAGGCTTTCTAATAGCTAAAATGAAAAGTTCAGATTCCAATGAAAGAAAACAATGGGGGAAGCTAGAAAATACAGACAATCATTAAATTTCAATTAAGGCTGCTGATCTGATCTGGAATTACTTGCTGTTAAAATATTTCCTTGGTAGTCACAAAGGTAAGGAAGAAATAAGACTGAAGTTCAGGTGCACAATGTAAATGTAATTTACTTTATTAAAATCTGATTGAATTATTTTGGTAAAAAACAAATAGTAAAATTAAAATAAGCTAATTATGAATAAGACTGTCACATCATATATAGCCATCTAATAGTATTTTTATCCATTTAAAAGTTGAAAAGGACAGTAAGCAATGTACCATGCAGGAGTTCTCCAGTAAACCTCTAGGAGGCTATAGTCATCATACTATATTGTAATATACAAAATAGTTTGTGTTCACAGCTGGGAGAAAAGTCAATATCTATGGTTCTTCTGGAAAAAAAAACCTGGCATGTTATTAGAGTGTAGTGCTTTCTTTATTTCTCTAAGAACAAAGCCGAGGAGCAAACTAATTTGCCAAAGGTAAGGTGAGGAAAACAATTTCTTCCTCAAACTTCCTCAAACAGAAAGAAGCATGAAAATGGAAGACCTCAAAGTTAAATGGAATACACTGATTTAAACAGAATAATTCAGAAGTCTACACACAAGTTTTTATTGTCAAACAGGTGTTGGTCTTCTACTATTAACAAAAGCTGCTAGTTAATCATGCTATGGAGTAACAAGGATGCTAACTAAAACTTTGTTTCTATTACAGCTGATTGCACAGCATCCATCACCCTAATAACAGTCCACCCTGAAAAATCTAAAAAATATCAAATTACCCAAATTATCCTCCGAACAATTTATCTCTTTAAATAGGAACATAACAGTAGAAGTAGTTAAGCAAGGAAAAAAATCAGATAAAGCTGTGAATTTGAATGGATTCTCGACAGTACATTATAAGCCATGCCCATCCCCTCCCACCCTCCCACTGATTCTTTTTATGTCTTATTTGTTTAGTTTTCTTCCACAAAGGAGCTGGATATCACAACATGCCTACAAGAAAGTCATTTAAAAGACAAATGTCTCAGCTATAGTTTTCTTCCCTCCCTCCCGCTAAGTATAGAGACATTATCATCCCTACCCTAAGAAAGCCAGTCTCCTATCATACTTTACAAATATTTAATTGGCTTTATATGGGGACAGGCACAGTTTGTTAGGATGACTGTAAACGCACAAAGTACTGTAAAAGTTTGGTAGGTTTTGCTAAGATTCATATGATTCCTTCAGCAGACAAAAAAGACATTTGAGTGGATTGAGGGGCTTTATTTGTTTATTTGGAAAGCACTATGTGCCTGGTACGTGCCTTGGGACCCACTGGTAGAAAGTTCATATAATTTTTCTTACTTATCACCTGCTCTGTTCAGGATGAGTCTTGGTCACTCGTGCTACAGTCCCAAAGGGATGGTTATCTAGATTCAGTATGGTAATAGATAAGAGAGTAAGAAAGGGACTTGGGAATCCCAGTGTGATGTTTTCACTCCAATAACAGTATACAGGGAAATTCTCGCACTTCCAAACGGAAGCCCACTTCCAGTGGAAGGAGTAGACCAGTGGAAGAGACACATGGGATCCATAGATCCTTTCTAACCCAAATTCTTCTGCAGTGCTTAGACTAAACATGACTCCATAGCCTACTTTTTTCAAGATATTTAGCTTGGAAAGAGCAATCCTGAGTTTAATTACTGCTTTCTAATTTCTATATAAATTGAAATATTTAAATACAAAATATGTATTCAAAACTAGAGAAGGAAACAGACCGAAGTCTCCTCTATACCAGGGAATTGGACTAAGAATTTTGGCCAACCTCTCTGGTGAAATCAGTTATGAAGGAACAAAAGTGAGGTTCTAAAATAACGTGAAATGGGAAGGAAGGATGCTTGCATAGGAGAAGAAGAATTTGAGTTCAAATCTCCTTCAACCCCCCTGGCTATTCATACATTTGTTAATTGTTTTAGCCACTGGTTATGCAGTGAAAGGGGAAAAGTAAACTCTGTGTTATTGTGTGAGGCCTCATCCCGCACATCTGTCCTAAAAAAATTCACTGTACTTGGAAATGCAGGAATAACAGTTAGACCAGTAGCTATTCTGAGAATCTTGATGGAATCTAGACGTGACACATGGCACTTGCTTGCTTGGCACTACCAATCGTTAAGCATCCTGAGCAACAGAATTTTATAGAGGGAAAACTCAAAACTTGTTCCTGTTGCTTGTTCATCAAAGTTACTCAGATTTTCCCGTGTTTTGTTCTTCTGTACTGAAAATACATCCAAACTATTTACCGCTAGCAAGTTTAATAGTTTAATTAATACTTTCTTTTAGCCCCACAGCTCTTCTTCATTTAGCTGCTTGTTTGTTCAGCTTATTATTCTTGTATTAATCAGCATTTTTGTCTCCCTAATTATTTCCCACATGGCAAGTATCAAAGGATAAACCCAAGTTATCTGGGGCAACCCTAGATTTTCTCTCTGTTGAAAGAGAGTAACTTGCTCAGAGAAAACTACCAAGTCAGTCTGTCATGATCACTCTCTAGTAAATCAGCATTACATTTTACGTTATTTTTCTATTCATCGTGATTCTCTGTGAACTTTTACTGTACAATACATTCTAATATCTTGTATGGTACAGAACTCAGATGGCTCATATTCTGTTTCTTAAATACAGGCACTGTATAGTCATTCCATTGTCATATGTCAGCGTTGCTGACCTGACATCTTAAAACCTTGATACTGAAGCTCCGATTTCATGTGACAATTATTTCAGAAATCTAGTACAGGTCATCATCTTGGGCCTATGTTCAAGTATATGAAGCATTTTGAATTTTTTTCATCTGATGATGAGAATTTCTATTTCTTTAAACTCATTCCTATTAGACATCTCATGATGTCCTTGTAAAAAAGAAAAAACAAAAACAAAAACCAAAAAACCAAAAATATAACTAATTCATATTTAATATCCGTGCAATATTCTCTCTGTGTGCCTCACTTCTTCAGCCTCTTTCTTCATTATTCATGTATCTAACATTTTTGTTTAGACTAATATACTTCATAAGCTAGATATCAGATTTGTTTTTAGTATTTCTACACTTCATGGACTTAAGGAAACAGCTTTGTTTTTGCTAATGATATATTTTCTATTCAAAATTTTCAAGGAATTTAAAGGATGTACCAGTTCCTTGGGGTTTAAAATAAGTATCAAGAGTTGTAATGCAATAACTCTGATTGGAATAAATCAGAGAATCATAATCTGATTAGTATATAACCTTTCAAAGCAGTGAAAAGGGCTTTAAATATTTGTGACTGAAATGAATATCCAATGTGCAAGGCAGTCTGTCAAGAACATCCAGACATTTTTGTACTTCTATTGTCATCGCTGTGTTATCACTAAAACAGAAGGAAGTACTACACATCAAAATCTCTGCAAGATAATTAAGGATGTGGGTTGTTAGAGCAGCTGCATTTTATTCTTCTTTGAAGTAGCGTACAATTTGGGATTTTTTCTGAATGTTAGCCATTGCTCTCCTGACAACACAGTAACCTTTTCTCATTGATACATTGAATCTACATCATCTTGATCAGTCGGAACTGAGCAGTAGGTCTCTGTTTCCACTTCAGGTACAGCATTTGAAAACTTCAGAGGTTTTCCTGCTGGAGTTTTATAGGCAGAAAGGATAACAAAAGCCTGCAGTGGTTTGTACCAAATGCTTCCTCACCATCCTCTCAGCGCAGGTCAGCACAGTGACACTCAGCTGCACATCACTGGAGCTGCACATCAACAGAAATAAAAACACGTTCCAGAGCACAATTACTGAAATTATAAACTTTGTTTTTAACAGATCCACTCAATTTTTTTTTCTTTTTTCATAAAATGCCTTTTGTTCATGAGTAGATTGGTTTTGTCTCCTTTTTTTTTTTCCTTTCATTTTTGTTGTGATTCACTACTTAACAGTTTAGAAACAAGATTCTCCTTTGTTCACACACCATCTGAAAAGTGAGAGTTTTTTCAAAAGCCTGGAGTGTTGACCTAAGCGTGTCTATTCATGTCAGTATAAGACTTACCTCTGGCTTTGGTGGAGCTGTATTTTTTATATGGATTGTTTGCTCTTCCTTCTAATTGAAGTTCTTTCAGTAAAAAAAGAAAAAAAAAAAAAGGCAAAAAGTTTCTGTGTTGGAAGGGAGGCTGGGAAGGATGAGTTCAGTCCTTTCTGGGTGTACTCTACCCAATATTACACTGATTTCCTGACTTGGTTTATCTGCCTTCTACTACCAGACACTCTGCAGGTAATGAGCAAGTGTTCTGTACCTGCTTTCCTGACCGTCTTTTGCTTTTGCCCTAGAAAGAGTATTTTTCCAAATGTAGTATTCTTTTTATAAAGCGGTAAATTATCCAGCTCAATCGATGTACAGTTTTGAAAATGGTAGATACCATTGTGATACAAATACCTAATTTAACATGGCAAAGAAAATGTAGACACATTCAAAGGTCAGTAGAGGAAGTAATAGGAAAAAAAAATTGAGGAATTATAATGATTCTGTTGTTAATAATTTCCTTATTGATTTAAAAGGAAAAAATACTTTAGTAGGTAATTTGTGTTAAAGCTATGAGGGAAATACCACAAGAACAATCTTCTGAGACAAAATGTATTTGTCTCAAAATTGAAATTTCCTGTAAGGTTTCATTTTTTTTTTTTGGAAAAAAGTTACTTTCCATCTGAAAATGAACTTAAATATTACATTTTCTGTGAGTTCAACCTAAAATTGGAATATTTTTCGTTACTGAAATCACCCAAAAATTCCAATCTGAAACAGCTCAAACCCTATTAATTATATCTCCCAACCTCATTGCTTTACACGTTAGGTTTTGGATATGTACAGACTTCTCACTTTGAAGATTGGGACCAATCTACTGGGACCAGTACTGTTTAACATCTCTGTCAGAGACATGGACAGTGGGATAGAATACACCCTCAGCAAGTTTGCTGATGACACCAAGCTCGGTGGTGTGGTCGAAATGCTAGATGGAAGGGATGTCATCCAGAGGGACCTGGACAGGCTGGAGAGCTGGGCTAGTGCAAATGGCATGAAGTTCAACCAAGCCAAGTGCAAGGTCCTGCACCTGGGAGGTGGCAATCCCAGGCACAAATACAGGTTTGTCAGAGAATGGCTGGAGAGCAGCCCTGAGGAGAAGGACTTGGGAGTGATGGTGGATGGGAAGCTCAACATGAGCTGGCAGTGCACGCTGGCAGCCCAGAAAGCCAACCCCATCCTGGGCTGCATCAAAAGAAGCGTGACCAGCAGGTCACAGGAGGTGATTCCCCCCCTCTACTCTGTGCTTGTGAGACCCCACCTGGAGTCCTGTGTCCAGCTCTGGAGCCCTCAACAAAGAAATGACATGGACCTGTAGGAATGGGTCCAGCAGAGGGCCACAAATACGATCGGAGGGTTGGATCATCTCTGCTATGAGGACAGGCTGAGGGAGCTGGGACTGTTCAGCCTGGAGAAGAGAAGGCTCTGGGGAGACCTTAGAGCAGCCTTCCAGGATCTGAAGGGAGCTCCAGGAGAGGGACTCTGTCAGGAAGCGGAGTGATAGGAGAAGGGGTAATGGTTTTAATGGTAGTGAAATATGAGCAGGTGGAGTTGTGGCATGAAATCATCAACTTATGTTTCAATTCAAAGGGGCCAGATGATTAGTTCAAAATTTAACAAGACATAAAGAAATAAACTGAAACAGCACACTCAAATTTCTGTTCCTGAAGTATCCAAAACATCTGCAAAATTTGATTAAATTAGGCGACATCATTGAAAATCATTAGATGGGATAATCTATATGTCATATAAAACCATTTTTTTCTAAGAAAAGCAACTTAGTAAATGCTACTTGATGTTACCTTGTGAGGGATTTTGTGTTTCTCTTTAGAGTGCTTAGGTAAAGCAAGACAACAATTAAAAGCAAGTCCCATGGCAGCTGAGATAGACAAAATGTGGATGTTTAAAACTATCCAGCTCTACAGTTTTTGGTGTAAGGATCTGATCTCTTAAGAGGAATTTTTTCTGTTCACACTTAAAGATGGGAAGTCACATTTATGACATCAACCTGTTCTAATCTTTGTTCTCATAGTATGCCTTTGAAAATGAATTCCTTTAAATGCCCTGTGCATTAAAAAACTAATAAAACATTAGAATTTTAAATTATTTTTGTTTTTGATTCCTGATACTTGTGTGCTTGCATTGTACGTTTCATGTATAGTAGGTGTGTTTTTTCTTTTCTTTTGCAAACAAAGTCAAGTAGGTCACGGTAGGGAAGAGCCAATTTTTTTTTTGAAAGCTAAAAGATTTTTCAAGTAATTTAACCACATATAGACTTTTTGCAGATGAGTGAAATTTCACTGTCATTTAGCAATACTGTGAATCTCTACTGACCTTGGGACTCAAAAGAACAACGTATGCATGGAGGGGAAAGAGGCAAACCGTATTATCTAAAGGCTCAAATGATTATTTTTTTTTATGGGAGGCAGAACAACTTTGGATGGGACTACACAAATCCTTTCTGAGTAGAGGAATTTATATTTTTTTATCATATATTTTATCATATATATTTTTTATCATTCTGGTAGTGCACGAGATGTATCAACAGATTAAGGAGGTTCTTTTTTTTTCTTCTCTTTTTTTCCTTTTCTCTTTTGTCCTTTTCCTGTTTGTTTTTTGTTTGGGTTTTTTTATAGCAAAGCAGAGAAAATTGTGTTCTAAAAATTAAAATGCTTAGTAAATATCAAAAGCACCGAAGGGTTAGCAAATACCAGGGCTGCAGTTCCTCCTGCAGGCTAAGTTTGTTAGCAGTGCATCCTAAGACAACCATTACTTTTTTTCATGAGACTTTCGCGGCTAAATTTTGGAAAGAAATATGTTGAAACCAGAAGCTGAAAACTTGTAATTTGAAAATGTCAAAATGAAGCCCTTCAGATACACACACTTAGAATTAGAAATGAAACATAACTTCAAGCCGAAAAAAATACACAAAATCTCTTCCAGCTCTCAAAGGGATGTCTGCACCACGACTCAGAGCTGATGAAAGCCTAACTTTTGTCACTAAGACAGTTAAACTCAGCTTTTAATCTTTCCTCAAATACCAAGGGTTTGTTTTTTTTTTTTCTAACTCTGACAATGGGTGCTGGACTTAAAAAACTCAATAGTCTTTCTTCTGTAGGTTTTATTTTCATGAAGCAACGTTTATTTATGTGTATAATAACTATGGGAAGTAAGTCGCATGCTGAATACTATCGTGATTTGGCTGTGTTATGAGGTTGTATGCATCAGACCTTCTATCAATTTAATATGTTCTGTCATTTTACTGGTTAAGGATTCTCTCTTAAGGAGAGAGAGCCATCTCAGTATCATTTGCATGGTGGTTACGTTAAAAAAAACCACCCTAACTTTCTTTAATCAGCTTCAGATTGTTCCTACTACACTTTCAAGAGAAATTTGATGGCTATTTTCTATACTTTATGAACTGATACATAATTTTGTAAGATTCTGTTCTGTTCAGAGAATAATTACTTTGCGTTTTTCGCACAGTACTTCTTACTGACTTTAGGAAGGTAGCCTAAGTCCCTTTAACGGTTGCTGCCAGATGTTGTGAACCATCTGAAAAAGAAATAAATACCAGCATATTTCAAGGTTTCTTTGAAAGTAGTTATTAGCAAGGACGCAGGGAAACGTGTAGAGGTTTGGCCGCAGAGGGATGCAAAGGCATTAAATTCATTTCGTGTTTGCACTCAGAAAGACAATGAGTCGGAAGTAAATTTTGAATCCTGGCAAAGCTTTCAGATCTTTTAGGTTTTTCAATGAATTCCATTCTATCTTTACTTTCTCCTACGTCTGGTTTGCAGAAAGTAACAGCACCCTGTGACCTATGAGTCACTGGGGAAGAACATAGAGAGAGCAAAGGAAAAAATTACCCTTCAAAGTTACTGGAAAGGGTATTGCTGAGACACTTCAAAGAAAGACCCAAAGGGTTAAGCTTTTCACTTCATTAAGTTTAAGCTGTTCCCTGCCTGAAACCTTGCAAATTTCTGATAAGAGTTGTAAAAACCAGGTGTTTGTTCTAAAACTACCCTACCATAGCAGTGAATATTTCCCAGATAAAAATTAATGAAGGGAAAACTCATAAATGTGTCAGAAGAAGATAATTATTATTTCAGATATAAGCCAGATGCTCTCCATTGAAAATCAAGTAGGAGTAGGAGTCTCAGTTTACAAAAGACTTTTGCAGTCATGAAGGGGAGTCTTCACTGGTGGACTCTAGGTAGTATAAATGTAACCAAGAGAGATCCCACTCAGTTCTAAGATGTTCTGATATGAAATTGAAGAACTTATTGGTATCGTATTCATGTGAGTATGCTGAGAGTTTGGGACATGGATTCTTGAGTGGGTCCCTAAATTTGCTTCAGATCATGCTGTTATTCTGTTCTTTGAACAAGACATTTATTAGCTACTTTAAAGCCTCCCAACCACTAGCAAATCCACTCATTCTGGATAAATTTTAGTGCTAATGTAACAAGAACAGAAAAACTACCTTTTATTCAGACAGTCCAAGTGCAAACAATGCACATTTGACTTGTATTTGCATAGCCTTTCTTGTCTTTTCAGACAATATTTAGTCTGAAAACAAAATATTATGCAGAGTTCAATTTATTGATTATTATGGCACTGGAGACCAGCTTGATGATGAAGCTCTTCACTGTCCCACCCAGTCCATCTACATGAGATTTTTTTTTAAGCCTGAAGTACACATCAGTGCAAACACCAAAAGAAAGAAAAAGAAAATGGTCTTTGTTGGGATTCTTTCTCTGACTTTTAGTTATTGTCCCCACATACATGTTTTTCTGAAGCTGGTATTTTGTTCTGATCTTCCATGTTCCCTGGAAGTGTTACCCATGTCATGCAGCACCATGCAAAGCCCTAGGTCTTACCTAGTAACACTGGATAGTCATCCTGGTGGGCTGGAGCAGGATGCAGGACCCTCTCACCAGCTCACTGGACTGGACTCTTCTTTGCAAGTTTGCACCAGGGCCCCCCTTGGTGGCGTCTTAGAAGGAGTCTTCAGCACTTAAACATGTTCCAAGCTGTCCATGCCCTGTTCCCTATTCCCTTTTGGCACCTGTGTGCCCTCTTGAAGTTTCCACACCTTACACATGCCATGGCTTGTTGTTCAGCCTGGTAAAGTGGGGACCCTGATCTGGACTTTTACTTTTGTTCGATTAATTTCTAATAATATTTAAACTGTAATCATTCATTCCATTACCCCTTATTAAGACTGGTTTAGCCATTTTTTACCTGTGTTTAGATAGATCTGTGTCCTTCCTGGGCCAAAGAAGGCAGTCTCACCCTTTATCTCCTGTAGTCGTGATACCAACCATTGGTCATGCCCTTGTTTCCAACTCACCCTGGTCTCCATCTGCATGCTGACCAGGCACAGCACACCTGGATCCTCACCGAGTTCATTGGTGGTACATGGTGTCTCTTCTGACTGTAAATGAAACCACAGTGGCTCTCATCTGCTTGCTGGCACTGTTCAAATTGTCAACATTACCTTCTACCTCTAAGGAGAGGTGGTCTACCTCGATTTGACATCAAACTGACAAAGAAAACAGCACTTGCACTGACAGCATGGATGTTCTTTTTGCCCTGGAGACGTGAATTTCAATCTAGTGGAGTTCCTGCCGCTTTCCTTATGAACATTACAGTCAGTTAAGCATGGTAAAAAGGCATGTCAAGCAACTGAAACATAGCAGGAGTGGTAGAACTACAGATTCTTGGTCTTTTGAAAGACTGCCAGGAAGATTTTCTATTTCCAGAGTATATTGGCTCAAAATAACACTTCTAATCTGTTCATGATAGGATTTATTCTCTGTTCATTATACTTGCAATTCTTCCATTGACACTAATGGGAATTTGCATAGGTATATATATAAGGGAATAAAATAAAGTCTTGTATTCTGCTCTTCTTTTTTTTTTTTTTTTTTTTTTTTTTTCTTTGTATAATGTTCCCACCGTAGGGAAGAAAGATATTAGATTTAATTTTTAAGAAATATTTATTTCCATGAGGAAGCAATGTTTTGCTTACAATTTCCATTCTTAGTATTGTTTAGCACCACACTGTATGTGTAAGAATGACAGAAGACCATCTTGAAGAACTTTGTTCTTAATTATTTTTTATGTATAAGCTCGCTGATGATGTGATGCTATGGTGAATTCAATTTATCCATGACCGCATGCGACAAAAAAATCATCACCTATAGTTCCCAGTAGAAAGCAATATTCTACAACTTTTGAAGGATGATACGACTTGTATAGCACCAGAACACTCAGGCCATTGTTTAAGAAGCCACAAAATGAAGTTTTTTCATTAATTTACCTTGTTAAAGAATAACTATTATTTTGAGAGAGATTTTTTTCCACACCCATCTTTCTTTAGTTTAGAGTTAATGCTTTATCTTTCTGTCTGTCCTCCCCTTGTTTGTTGAGAACAACTACTTTATCACAGTTTTACTTTGTCATGTGCAACATTAAGTACTTCCAGAGAGCTGTCAATAGCCATTATAAGTCTTGTTGTCACAGCCATTAATCAATAGCTTTTGCTGTACACTTCCATCCTTGCTACACAATCTTATGAAAGGCTTATATTAAATTCTTTAAAGATTTATGGCGTATCTTCTAGATGAAGGTAGGCCAGCTTCTGACTCAGGTTTCATCCAAAAAGTAGGCAAAAGAGAACAGAAGGACTCCGTTACTTACCGAGTTAATCGCTTTTCTTGATGCTGGATTAGCTTAGTTTTATTTAACTTGATTTACAATCTGGCCACAAGCTGTCGGTGCACGGTAAACTCAAGACCTGAGGATATCAGACCTCCTTCTCAAGTACCACCTTGCTGACCTGTAAATGATCATGAACTCCAAGGTGCCAGATGTAGAGAAGTCCTCTGTAGAAGTCCACTGAGTGTGGTGAGTCAGATTTGCTCCTTGTCAGGAAAATAACTTTTCTAACTTTTAAGGCCATAATGTATGGTCATAATGGTCTTCCCGTAGGTCATAATGTGTTTGAGAATATTTTAACTAAGAAATGAATGTGCTTTGTGCCAATGGCATTACTTTTCCTTTCTTTTGTCTTTCATTTATTGTCTTTTTCTCCTTTTTATTGTAAGGGTGGATTTAATTTGTATTTAAACTCCCTTTTAACATTATTTTAAATATCCCACATGAAAGTAACCTTTTGTTAAGAGTCCAGATCTCACAGCCAGAATGATTACCTGGATTTTCTTCATATACTCACGTCCTGGCTATAGGTGTCAAGGGGTTGGTAGAAGGGATGCTGCAGGGGTGGCCTCTGGGAGAAGAGGTCAGGAACTGTCCAGGTGGCACCTCTGGGAAAACATGTGTCAGTATTTTAAAGCAGTATTGAAAAAAAAACAGGGAAAGCAGGAGCCCAGATATTCTGGACACATTGTGCCACCAATATTATGCAAAATACTTTTTTTCTTTTGCTTAAGGTGTTGCAAAAAGATTTTTGCATAATAGGTTGCAAAAACACTTTTTGCAATGGACTAAAAATGTTGTTACTAGTCTAGAATTTAGATTCACTGATAAAGGCAGAAACTGCACCAAAATTCACCATACGGATGATGGGAGTTTAGGAGAGATTGTGCTAATTCATCTTCTGCAGCAGAAAGGAGAATGGGTACATGAAAACTCCCAGAAGTTGAGTGAAAGCTTCTCTAACTAATCCTGAACAAAGTTGTAGTTGGCGTAATGGATTAGGTGGGCGATATCGCTGTCTTGATTTTA
>VZRU01012160.1:231285-256501 GCA_013398155.1 Pedionomus torquatus
CCTTTTCCCTTTTCCCTTTTCCTTTTCCCTTTTCCTTTTCCCTTTTCCCTTTTCCTTTTCCCTTTTCCCTTTTCCTTTTCCCTTTTCCTTTCCCTTTTCCTTTTCCCTTTTCCCTTTTCCTTTCCCTTTTCCCTTTTCCTTTTCCCTTTTCCCTTTCCCTTTTTTCCTTTTTCTTCTTATTACAGCTTGTAAACTAGAGTACACACACTACTTATTCACTGGTTTACCTTGCTACCTATGCTAATTACAACAGGTCACATAAATTTGACAACTCCAACTCCTTATGCCTTTTTTTTTTTTTTTTTTTTTTGTGCCAGTCAGACTGTAGGGAATAAGTTATATTAATTACTCATTTGCATGACATTAGAAAATTAATAAAACTAGAACCTAAAAAAAATATATCTGAAACCACTGTATTTCTTTAGAATTCTGGAGAATATTTTTTAAAAGCAAAACTTTTTATCTAACATGAAATATAATGAAATATAATTTATCTAAACATAGTTTTTATTTTAATACATAGAAATATTGTCAGTGGCGTACAGTTAAGAAGAATCAGAATACAATTCCCATAAGGAATATGTATTCTGAGTAAAGACAGAAAGTCAAAAGAGGTGGCTTGAAAATATCAGTGACATTTTTGATTTTCATTTTTCATTCCTGAAACAATTTTGGAAAAGCTACATGACTTTTCAAAATCTTGCTGTAAGCCCCAGTTTGTTTGGGTTTGTGGCTTTTTTAAGCAAAGAAATAGGATGCTTTAGCAGGATGTTTTCCTGAGCTGTATTGTTACTTGCACTTTATTTCTTATCAGCTCAGCAAGAGAGTTTATTTTATATTCTCTAAAGATTAAATGACATGTCCTGTCTAGGCATTGTGATCTGATTCGTGAATGTCACCTAAGGGATTTGTTTTGGTGTTTCAAATTAGCAGCAGGGAGAAAAGGAGCTTTACAGACCTATTAGTTTGAAAATTGTCTTCATCATGGAGTGGTCATAGCAGTGCTGCCTAGAAGGGATATTGGTAGGTCATCCAATCTTACCTTCCACTCTAAGCTGGGCTGACATTAACACCAGATCAAATGAACCATGGCTGTGTCCAGCTCAGATTTGAAGACCTCCAAAAATTTCCAGTACCCATCTACATAACCTGCTTCAGTACTCTTCTACCCACCTACAGAAGAAGACCTCTTTGGATCCCCCATGTCACAGTGTTTCCCTGCTCCCCACTTGATGTACTGTCTGCCATAACTGAACACTCACCACAAAACGATTCCTTACTGGTGCTCTCTTCTATACCTGCTGTGGAGCTCCTGTACCTTCTGACGATGCACTGTATTCTTTGTACACAATGTATTTTGACCAAGAAGGGTCAAGTTCTACTGCATACTTCACTGAAGTCATTCTGTTAAGTCCATTATTTTTCTTTTACTGGGGAATCCAAAGCTGGATCCATTATGCCAGGAGTGTCCTCATCAGGATCGGCTCCCTTAACCTGCTGGCAGTCCTCCTCCTCCTGCATCCAGAATGCTGTTGGCACTCGTTGCCACTTGGGTGCACTGCTGGCTCATAGTCAGCTTGCTGTCCATCAAGACCCCAAAGTCCCCAGCAGATATGCTTGCCAGCAGGACCACCCCTTGCATGTTCTAATGCCTGGAGTTATCCCTCCCCAGGTGCAGCACCCCACATTTCCCTTTGTTGGCTCCTTGATCCCCTAAGTCAGGAAGTTGTTGACCACACACTGCAGAAATCTCCTAGATTGCTTGTGTCCTTCTCTGTTGTCCTTCCAGAAGACACCAGGGTGGTTCAAGTTCCCCATGTGGGCCTGTGAATGTGAGATTTCTTCTAGCTGTTTGAAGAAAGCCTCATCAAGCTGTTCTTCCTGATCAGAGTAGGCTTCTCAACTGGCTTCTGACCTTTTCCAAGTGTATTTGGCTTTCACCGGGATAGAGTAAATTTTCTTTTCAGCAGCTCCGATGGTGCTTTGTTTAGGATCTGTGATGAGGACAGAGGAACTGAAATTTGTGCTTATTTAGAATCTACACTCTTACTTCTCAAAAGACAAAGAAGTGGTAGGCATACAGCAGAGATTAAGTGTCTTGTGTCCAAACACCTTTAATTCCCTTTTTCTTTCTTTCTTTCTCATTAGTCTGCAAGTCCAATTAATGGCCAGAACTTCCTACAAATTAAGATTTCCCATTGATACTGACTAATATACAATACATTATCATCAAAGTATTATATGCTACTATATTATATATATAGTGTATATATATATATACTATATGATACACTATTACATTCCTGGTGATATTTTGCACGTATTGCATGTTTAGTTTTTCAGGACACTGAATAACCTAGTATCAATTTTTGAATTCTACAGCACCAATAATGAAGTTTTAATTAACTCTGAGTTTGACAAAGTTTTCTAGTAAAACTGAGTAGTGACAAGAACAAGATTTTCATGTTGTGTTCCTCTGTTTATATGAAGAGAGGTTATTTTTTTCTAATTTCCTAGCAGAACTAATCTGAAACTCGCTGCTGACATTGCTGGCACAATTGTTGCATAAAAACTTATCTACAGATATTGTCATTATGTCAAGATCATACAAATACCATGGTTATCATTCAGACATTTACTGATAGCATGAAAAATAAAATGTGGTTTCATACAGAACCAGGTTAAAACTGTCTATAACAACAACATTTGTCCAGAGGAATATTACTTTAGATATTAAGTGGTTTTTAATTGTTTTTACCTAAAGAAAGATGAGATGTGTCTGTTGTATTCCAATTTTGCTGCTAGTAAAGTGGAAAGATGAGATCATTCCATCGCTGCTCTTAAAGGCAACTTGGATACAAAAGTTTCTGTTAGTGTCAGCTTTGTCAGTCAAAGGACTGAAAGTTTTATTTCCAGTTTCATATCTGCTCTCTTTTATTTAAGTCATTATTGTGTTTTTCAGTCTGAAGAACTTCCTCTTGTACGATTCTTGCTCATTAAAAGATTTTAAGGATCAGGGAATGTAGGTGTTTTGGAAAGCTGTCAATCTTTTCTCTGAAAGCGCATCAATGACCTTTTATTTTGGTACAAATGAGCAGCCACGGTTTTGATTAAGAGCCACACATTGCTGGAGATGTAAGTTCCTTATCGATCCACAGGTCAGAGCTTTATTGCTTTGTTCTGTTTAACCCTTAGAAATAATTCAATTTGTAAGATGAGCGAGTCCTGGGTGTTAACAGAGAGTGTTTTTATCACTGGGTAATGATCCACTATGTGCATGAATGCCACAAGCAGGTCGAGGGAGGTCATCCTCCCCCTCTGCTCTGCCCTGGTGAGGCCCCATCTGGAGTACTGTGTCCAGTACTGTACTCTGCATCCACACTGTGGGTGCTCTCAGAGGGGCTTTGAATACAGTTCTGTACCTGAAGACCCTCTCAATACCTTGGATGCCTGAAGTCCCAAACAGGTCATGGATCATGCGGTGATCTCCATCTCTACTCATAGATCTATTCTTCAAAACTAGACAGATATATTGGATCAGAACTATATTAAAGTATTGAGGTTAAAAGTTTCCCAGATTAGAGATGTCCTGCATATAACCATCCCAGATAGAAATGGTTCTTCTTCTTTCCTTTCCCCACATGTACTTGTTCATGCACGCATAGACCATCTCTCAGATCAATCATGATGGAAAATTAAAAGATCGATGCAGATAAATTGACATAATTTTTTCCTTATTTCTGGCATTAAACAGTGTTCACGTTGGCTCTACCAGTAGCAGCAAAGATGTTGTATTAGTCATGAAGAGCTACGAGGATGGGAGAATGAAGACAGAAACCCGAATCACTGAAGTCAGCTAGTGGCCGTTCCAAACAAATTTTTTTAGATATATTGATGCCCACACCCATAGGGATTTAACTCATAGTGATGCTATGGGTAGAATGATCCACAAAAATATCCATTGCTTATATTTATGCATTACAAGCCTAAGAAAAATACCAATACTTTAAGCCAAACCACACCTGCAGTTTCCAGTTGTGGGTGTTGAAGAGGGATGAGGAAGGAATAAAAGACAAATTTAGAAGAAGCAGGAGGGGGGAACTCTTTTTTCAAAAGATACAAAGGTGATCAGTCAAGTTAGAGCTGGAATAAAAGAGTGACTTGCCTGGCATGTGCAAGGATATATCCAGGACATAACAGACGTGAAAAAGAAAGGAGGAGAAAACTTGAGACACCTAAATGGTAGGATGTATCTTGCTTTAAAAGCAGCTTTTATCCTGAGGGTATCTGAATCACAACCTTTGTCCATATTCAGCCTCTCACACTGGAAGGATCTTTCCTCAAATATACAACTAAGTGTACTTGAAATCGAAGTTTACTTGTACATTGGGGGATACAGTCAAGCACTGAGCTGTGCTTTCTCTCTTAATAAGGACAGAGGTGAAGTTATCAGCTGAAAGTTCATATATTTATGCTTCTTCCTATAAATCCTCACTGGTTCTTCCACAGTTGAGAAAACAAAATAGGAAGCGATATCCTTGCTACATCCAGATTCATCATTGGCCTTACACAGGCAGATGCAAAGAGAATAACATGCCAATGCTCACTCAAAACCTGACACAGCCCTAACTCATGGCTGAAACAGGGAGATATCAAACTCCTCCACCTCCTTTGAAATAACTCAAATAATCATGTGAAAAGCAGTGCACTGAAGGAATGGGTTTTTGGTATATTCTGGAGGGGGGAAAGTAATGACCTATTAAAATGTGGGTGGGGTTTTTTTTGGTTGGTTTGTTTGTTGTTTTTTTTTTTAATTAGAACCTCATTTTTTTTGTTGTTGTTGTTAATTTGATGGATTCTATTGAGTCCTGTGTCCAGCTCTGGAGTCCTCAACATAGAAAGTACATAGAGCTGTTGGAACGGGTCCAGCGGAGGGCCACAAAGATGATCAGAGGGTTGGAGCACCTCTTCTGTGAGGACAAGCTGAGGAAGATGGGGTTGTTCATCCTGGAGAAGAGAAAGCTCTGGGGAGACCTTCCAGGGTCTGAAGGGAGCTCCAGGAGAGCAAGAGAGGGACTCTTGGTCAGGAAGTGTAGTGATAGGAAAAGGGGTAATGGTTTTAAACTGAAAGAGGGCAGATTTAGATTGGATATTAGGAAAAAATTCTTTGCTGTGAGGGTGGTGAGGCACTGGAACAGGTTGCCCAGAGAAGCTGTGGCTGCCCCATCCCTGGAGGGGTTCAAGGCCAGGCTGGATGGGGCTTGGAGCAACCTGGTGTGTTTGGAGGTGTCCCTGCCCATGGCAGGGGGGTTGGAACTGGGTGATCTTTAAGGTCCCTTCCAACTCTAACCATTCTATGATTCTGATTCATAATGTTTACAGTTATCAGATCAGACTGGGGAGGAGCCTTTATTGCTCCAGGTATTGCAGTGATTAGAGGAGACTATTATATTGGCTTTGAATTCCTCTCAGCCAGGCTGTAGCTTTCATCCAAGACGTTTAGACAGTCCAAATCTGCACAGTCATTCATTTCAATAGCATTCTCTTACAGTTTTATTGTACTGTTGCTATGCTCATATCAATAAATATTTCTAAACGACTTGACAATTTGCAGCTTTTTAAAGGGATTAGTCAAAAGGAGCTGAATTCCAAGTTCAATTAACGTGCTCTGAATGTACCAAAGAGCACACAAAGGAATAAAGGTAAGAATTTAAAGCTGATTTGTTTTACAGTCATCCACCGTGGATGGTCCAAATCAAGCATAACAGTCACCAGGCAAAGCACCCCAGGATTTTCTGTGACCACTAAAGTCAGTTGCTGTTTTACCAAAAGCAGGAGCTTTCCCACCTGTCCTGTAGAAGCAGCTCATTGTTGTGTTGACAACCTTAGTATTCAATCCTTAGTTATAATATGACTCCACAGCAAAGAGAAAATAAATATTAAAGGGAAGTATAGTAGATGCTATAGAATACAGTAGGTGAAATATTGGAATTCAAATGCCAGCATTCCCATTTAATGGCCAAAGAATAATTCATACAATTAGAAAAAAAAAGAGCTTTTTAACTGCCTTGTGGTCACTTTAACATTTTGCACAAATGCAGAGTTTATGCAACTCTATCAATGCTGGAATAATACAACAAATAATGCCATCCGGTGAGTCCCTAGATATTTGAATGTGAATCCTAAGAGGCTAGGTAGACTCGTATTAAGAAAAGGATATCTCCCTGCCTTTCTGGATTGCTTGAAAAGCCAGTTCTTTTAACAGCCTTTGTCCTCCACGTTCTCTGACCAGATCACTGTGGTGACAGATTGTCTGCTGACAACATATCAGTGCCCTACCCCAGTTTCATTGAAATCTGCCATTTGAAATGGTAACAGAAAAGATGCACAAAATGAAAGAATGACTATCTGTGTTTCTTCCTAAAGTTTATACTTTTGAGTCTATATCATTACTACTTTTAAATTCTTGTACAAAGTTGATTTCTGACCGTTTCTCGCTTTTAGGACATCTGGAACCATGATGTTCAAGAGATATTTACAAGAGAACCTGAAAAGTGAAGTCGCTGACATAAAGCATCTGAATCAGACCCATGTGGTTTAGAGGAACTTCAGTGCACGAGGCTCAGTTATCACTACTTGGAAATCATTTTTAGAAGTAGTTGCTGTCATCAACATGGGGTAAGTAAAATGCAACGACTGATGAGTCAAAAGAATGAGCAACAGTAAAGCATGTGACAAATTTATAATCTACACCATATGTCACACATATTTAGTCGTGTAAACAGCTGACTGATTGAAAAAATTATATTCTTCTTGCACTTTTAACTGCCCCATGGCACTTGTGTTCATTAATCTCCATCAGGGTGTGGTATGACATCAAATCTTTAAGCAATTGCCAAAAGAATCTTGCTACATTTTTCTGTAAAAACTCACCGAGCTAAGGCTGAAAGAACCATATCTAGACATGAGGAAAAACAGGTATCTCCCCTGACAGCAGTATGATTAGGTTTGTTTTCATTGTTTTGATGGTTTTTTTAAAATTTGCCTTTATTACTTTCCACAATCTGTTGCACACAGTCCTGAGATTTACTTTTCTTACCTCTCTGTACTTCTATGTCTTCTCCGTGTCAAATAAGATTTGAAGCTCTGTCAAAACCCCTCAAAATTCCCAACCAGCATGTGACAGAAGGTAACAAAAGATGGGAAAATCTTTCACCGTTATTTACAGCAGATACACTTGCCTAATATTGGTGCCTACCCTCTAGCTTCTGGATCTCTTCTTATTCTGAGAGTTATATGGATTAAGAGTCTGGAATTATGTTGTTCAATGCTTAATTCCTCATTTTTTAGAGGTAAATAGTAATTAAAAAAACCCAAACAATGAGGGAAAAAACAACGACCACCAAAAAGACAAGCACATCTGATTTCAAAACTAAGTTAACTCATTCCATTACTGTGGAAATACTCAATGGAAAGGTGGGCAACGGTAACCATTAACATTACTAGGATATAGGGTTCAAAGAGCTACAGCTCCAGGGCCACTAGGGCTGGAAAAAACATGCCAAGGGGAGCATGGTATGACAACAAGCTTTCTCATCTGGGCCACCCACGGTACTGGGGACCTCAGCCTTAGCTCACCTCTTCCTTTAAAGTTATTGCTCTATGACTACCAAGAAAATCAAGACAATCAGTACAAGAGATGCAGAGATATAGAAATGAAGTAGGATATGTGATTCTTCTTTACATTCTTAGTTCTTTTGCTTCTCCTAAACAAGAATAAAAGTAGTTTCTAACTTTTAGCAAAAAGTTAGTCCCACCCTTAAAGTGGGACTTCAAAATCACTTCACAAAGTGATTTATGAGGAAAGGTTGAGGGACTTGAATCTTTTTAGTCTGGAGAAGAGAAGGCTGAGGAGGGATCTGATCAACACCTATAAATACTTCAAGGGTGGGTGTCAGGAGGATGGGGCCAGGCTTTTTTCAGTGGTGCCCAGTGAGAAGACAAGAGGAAATGAGCACAAACTTGTTTGCAAGAAGTTCCATCTAAACATGAGGAGGACTCACTTAGAGGGTGGCAGAGCCCTGGAATAGACTTCCCAGGGAGATGGTGGAGTCTCCATCTCTGGAGACATTAAAAACCTGCCTGGACAAGTTCCTGTGCAACCTGCTTTAGGAGGATCAGCTTTGGCAGGGGGGTTGGTCTGGATGATCTCCAGAGGTATCTTCCAACCCTGTATCATTCTGTGATTCTGATTTTCTATAAATACTGCAACTACTTTCAAGAACAGCAGAATTAACTGTTCCATAAGCAGATCTTCAAATATCATTTTGGAGGTGAGAAACACTTAACAGAAGCAGAGTAGGTTTCCTCTAACTGCTTCCCTAGTTGTGCTAACACCATTCTGTTCCTGCTGAAGCATTACAGTATTTGGCAGGATCTTCATCCATATAAGACACAGATGATATTCTTACCCAGTTAAGTAACAGTTCTATCACTGATGGGATCAAGAGGAGGTTAAAAGATATCCTCTCCTCTGGTTTCTTTAATAAACCTAACAATTATATTTATATTGCAGGTCTTGCCATAACACCCTCTCTGTGCAAACCTTTCAAAACCATCATACTCTGAATATAAATCTAATTAATAACCAGATATCCAGATTAATAGCAGACAGGTTACAGATATGCTCTGTTATTAATTTGTAGAAGTCACTGTAAATTGGTAGAAAAAAATAGGAATGGATAAAGAGGGATTTTGAACTTTTGGAAAGAGCTTCAATTGCTGCTGTTTTAGTGTTCACAAGTGCTCTAAATGTAAATATTTATGAACTGAAATACGGATTTGGGCTTGGACAAACCTTCATTGTTCCCTGCAATACTGTTTCCACCTAAGGGAAGTGCTGTAACACACTCAAGTGTCTCCAACACTAGGTGATTACTTCATCTTTTACATTGAGGGTTTAGACACCTAAATCCCACTGACACCAGTTTTAGGTGCCAGACTAGGCTTTCTGTATCTTACAAGTTTTGCCAATTAATTAAAGAGATTTTAAAAAAGCGGGTTTTCCACAAGCCGGTGTTGATCTAAATACTACTGTTTAAGTCTGTAGGAAATCTCCCAAGAATACCAATGTAATGCAAGCTAGAGAAATGCTGAACCCTTCCAGAATCACACACCAAAGGTTTTTTTTCATTGTATTTGTAACACTTCCCATCATATGTCTTTTACCAGCTCTTGAATATGGTACCACCTTTCATGTTAAAATATTCATTATTTTTGTATGTAATTGACAGAGAGTAAGAAGGCTGAATTCCTACGCTCAGTGAGCAATGTTGGCAACAAAAACACCTTCAAAATCCGTTTCCTCTAAATGATCTTCAAACTCTAGGTATACAGCAAAAAATACATCATTTGGAGCTTTATGGTATTTCACAGCAGGAAATCATCAGTAGTGTCAAAAAATAAGAGAAGCTTAGAATATGAAACATGAACCCCAACAATAACCGAGATGCACATCAGTATTGCACTGGAAGCTTTCCAGAGACTACTATATTCGCTATAAATCCTACTGGTGACAGATACAGTCTCTGATCTCTGTCTAGAGATCCCACATGGAAGTGATGGTAGATATAACAATTGCAAATTATACGCAAATATGGATTTTAGAAATATCAAATCTTCATAATATTAAACCAGATGTTAGATCTAGAGTTCATTCAAACATTATTTGAAATGTGGATCCAAATATTCTCGTGAATATTTGAATCCATAAGTTCTTAAGTACCTTTGAACTCAGAATTTATGAATATGGGAATTCATGAATATAAGAAATTCTGAACCTCAATCTTTTTCCAAACTCTTGTGACTTCATATTAAAAAAAAATAAGGAAATGAAAATTACTTGGCTTCATGGCACTGAAAGGTAAAATTTCAATTTTTATCATTTATATTGCAACCGAATAACAAAATTTCATCACAAATGTCTTGATTTGTGGCAGCAGCCACCTAACTGCTTAATTTTAATGAGGTGGTGCTCCTCAAGGAAAACAGAACATTTTATAAGATTTCAGATTAATCTTTTTCCATGTCTCAGATGCAAATGTGTGTTTGATGTTTGACATTAGCAACTCTAAATGGGAGACACAGAAGTGTTCCATATTGGCCCAGCTTTGTTTCTATGGAAGGAGAGGAGGTGCAGAGAGTAGGTTACTGGATATTTCACAAGTCTGTACACGACTCCTGCATCAGGAGACTTAGACTGAGCAGTGTCATAGCAGAGTGATGGTGAATTTACTCCTAGCTCAGATTACATCCTAACACAGCCAATTACATAGTATTTTTCCCACCTCCAAAATGTAAAACAAAAAGGACACCTAGGATAAGACCCTGCTTATCCCTCTGTTATCTGTATAAATTACACACAGAAGAGGTTTTCAAATTTATCCTGCCTTTTAAGACCATCCCACCACAAAAATATTTTGCAACTAGCACTGAATTAAATCCATTGTACTTCCCTGTGACGCTGATGAAGGAATTGTGTGCTGTGTTTTCATGACAAACACATCGTTAGTGTACATACATTTAAGCTGATTATTTCATTCAGCACCAGGGACATTAGGGTTAGAATGATACAAAAGCACAAATCACACTTGATGTTTCCCAAATACCAATCTTTGTGAGATCTAATCAGGATTTCATCAAATGTTTTATTAAACTCAGTCACGCGAGCCTCGCTGAAGCCAGATGATCTCTTATTATCAACTAGGAGTAAATTACGTTTGTTTTTGAACTGAATTTCAATGAAAGCCTTCCTAAAATATTTGGAAGCTAGAAGGGGGTCATCTTATAAAAATACAAAATTGCAGCTTTGCTTTTCCCTAGAAATTAAATGCTGAGCAGAGGAAATCGGGGTTATAAATGCTACTGATCAGAAAAAAATGTGGAGATTATGCTGTTAGCAACATACGGTACCATCATTAATGACCAACAGGAATTAACTTTGATTTGCTAGATACTACTCATTTGTATATACGTGTAGTATCTTTTTAATTAAAGACAAGTAGTAAGAAAAGGTTCCTGACTGCGTCAGCATCCTTTGCTGTCAAAGTTCACACATGTAGTTGCTTCTCAGGCATCAAAATGTATTGTAGAAAGCATCATGTAATGAACACCGTATTTAAATCCTTACTTACAAGTTGGAAATTTAAACTGGACCCTTATTTGTAAAATGAGTGAAATGAGAGGAAATGGCTGATTTTAAATAATATTATTAATGAATAACTGATAGGCCACATTGCCCTTTCTATCCAAGTAACAGAGGATACAACTTCTCATTTCTTTCTTTAAGAATGTTTCCCTATTTTGTACTAAAATATCAGAAGACTAAAAGTAGCGTAACATTAAATAGTAATAATCTTGTGAAAATTATCTCTTTTTTATGACAAAAAAAAAAATCCAATTCTATGTACAACCAATGTTAACAATGACTTTGGGGTGGAAGGAACCTTTATGATCATCCAGTTCTACCTCCCCTGCCCTGGGCAGGGACACCTCCCACTAGAGCAGATTGCTCAAAGCTTCATCCAACCTGGCCTTGAACACCTCCAGGGATGGGGCAGCCACAGCTTCTTTGGAAAATCAGTTTTACCCTCGTCTTAGAATCATAGAATCATCTAGGTTGGGAAAGACCCTTGGGATCATCAAGTACAACCATCTACATCTTAAATAATTCTTTCTTTATATCCAATCTAAATGTCACCACTTTCAGTTTAAAATTGTTACCCTTTGTCCTGTCAGTACAGGGCCTGCTATAAAGTCTTTCTCCATCTTAGAAATGGCTTTTTAAAAATGAAAAAGATCAATAAGGTCTCCCCAAGCCTTCTCTTCTCCAAGCTGAAACAAGAAAGACCTTAGAAGAAGTCTGCTCTTGTGCAACAGACTGGCTTGAAAAATTATTTTCATGGAGGTTTTTTGTTGTTGTTGTTAATTTGCTTAAATATTATGAACAGAAAAAAACCTGTCAACTTCTTGTCTCTTTTATTCTCTTATTCTATGTTTAGGTGAAAGGTAGAAGTCAACAAGTAATGGGTTAAATCAGTAGGTACATGTTATTTTACCATTAAAGGAAAAGGTATATAGAGTAACTCTTACCTCAAGGTTGAGACCCACATGCTGTTCAGTACAAGTCCCATACTATGGTGGTTCCCTTCATTTGTTTTTGGCAGCAAATCTGAGCAAAAAGTAAAGATACATTAGTTCTGGCACAGAAAGAGGGGCTGCAGGTTTCAGATGTAACCTGCTATTCGTGACTAACTACGTGAAATAGAATTAGTTCTGTTCGCCTGACAGCATGAGAAGGTCCATGTCATACATTTCTGAATTCCACACTTTCAACTTAAGTTTGTAAAGCATGATACAGCTTTACACAATACAAAGTAGATGTTTTTCCAAGGCACAGCTACATATATATATATGAATTATCTTTTCCAATGAACTCTTTCAGTTCAGGCTAAATTAAACTTCATGACAACATAAAGTTTGAAAACAAGAAGCTGGAGAAATTATTATTCTTTTGAAGAATTAAACACTGTTTGTGTTAGCTTCTTTAAATTGAATATAACAATATTTAAAAGGCTCAATGCTTACATTTAATATTTCAAAGATTACTTGCTTCTTATTGGGAAGAAAATCAGATTCAAGACAGAGTTTAACAAGAAATGTTTCTGTAACAGTTTCCTAATACTATGATGCTATTAATAAAGTTGGTTCTGGAGCTGCCATTTCTGAAGAAAAGCTTCATTTATGTGAAGCGTGGGACTGATCTGAAGTGATTCTGGTGTGATCTGAAGTGCTGCAGATGCTGTACATGCTTCAGTAAATAATAGGCAAACACCACTGATTAAGATCATTTCAGCCCTTTCAATTCTTTCTCAATGTTGTTTTTCACTATGTTATAATCCCTTTTGTAATTTGTGTAACCTTGCCACAATGATGAGACAATCACCCCCTTTTTTAGATCAGAGAAAATTTGACAGGAAAATGTCTAGTTTTTTTAGTTGCTGTTAACAGAAAAATCTAGTTTAAAGGGGTCACTTTGACATATAAATCTATGAGGTGTGTGAGATCACTGATTTATTTTATTTAATTTAATGGAATCACATCTGTGGAAACAGCAAATTAAGTCATGATGAAGCCAAGCACCCCGAGGAGTCAGAGAGAAGGATGGTTATTAAGCAAGGAGCAGTTAGGAAGCAATCAAGCTGCTCTCTTTCCATCCGTATGAGGCATTTCAAACTGGCTCTGGAGCAATCGCCTCGTCCTCGGGGCTGAAGTAACCATGAAATAACACTGAGGCAACTTCTCTTTAAACACCAAAATCAGCTTCACGTGTGAATCCTTCCAGTGCACATTGGCACCCTGAAATGTGGTCTCAAATTTACACCTTTTCTCCTTGTACTTCTCTTGAACATCCACAGACAAAATAGCTTCTTGCTTCTAAACCAAACAGAACCTTCTAAGAGTGATGACACTATTGAGTGTGCTACATGATGCTGATACCATTGATATCAGGAGGAGTTGGGCAATTTAATGTCAGTGGGAAGATTAGATCGATTAAGCAATGGACGTTAATAAAAATAGACTGCTATTAGTATGGTTTAAAATTAGTCAAGTAACCTGTTTCAGTGATAAATCCTAAGAAAAGCCTAGTACTTGGGTGAGCACTCCAGAATTTCAACTCCTGTATTTGTTAAAGTACAAAGATGTGGTTTATCCTTTGTTCAGTCAGAACAGAGGATTACAGAAATAATTCTGCTGTTTCAAAAGAAATAACTACATGAAGAACTACCTTACTCTCACATTAAATTCAATAGGAATTTCTTCTGAAAGTAGGTGTACATGTGGAGAAAAGAAAAATTAAAGTGAAAATACTGTATTTTATTAGGAGGAAAGATCTAGAAAGAGAACAGCATCCTTTCACTTAGATGTGAATATATTTCTTTCTAATGGACAAGGGAAGTTCTGACTGAGAAGACCATCCTTTTTATAGAAAGGCATGCTTTGGATTATCTTAATTGTAGGCAGAACCTCAATCCCAACATATGATCCTTCCCACTTCAGGCAGCCAAGCATACAACTTTACTTCCAACTGTGATCCAAGGAAAAAGACGATAAACTAATTCTGAGATATGCTGATGCTCCCTGGCATGGGCTGGCTGCCTAATCTTCTTCCAACAGAGACAAACAGTCCATAACTCTGGTTTACCTGGATATTTCAGTACAGAAGGTATTGCACCACCACAGCTTCGCAGTGGAGTCAGGCTATGCCAGGAAATCTGGCTGAGAGACTTAGTTCAGAGAAGACAGAAAAATGTTGCATTTCCTGGAGCAATTTAAATCTTAAAAATAAGTAGCAAAGTATATAATTTAAGGGTTTTTTTTTTCATGTGTTTCAGTTATATTTACTGGAAAATGTTGCTAGCCTCAATATTTTGTAGTACGTGTTTATTTGGAAATTTCAGCCTCATGGAAATTTACCTTACAATGTGTATTTTGTTGCATTACTCTCTTAATTAAAATTACAGCAAAAAGCTCCATAGTGGTCCTTGTTTCCTCCCAATCCCAGCCATCTAATCCCTAAACCACATAAACACTGGTCTAATTTATTCTATGGCTCTTGTATCTTTGAGGCATCTCACTCTTAACCTGCTGATTAAATAGGATTTCAAAGCCAAGAGATGTTACTTGTCTGCACTAGATCCTCAATAGTTTTGGAGAAATTTGGTTCAGGTCACTAAATTTGTACCAAATACACTAGATCTGGTCTCTAGCTAGTGAGCATTAGCGTTATAAATAATAAGCACCATCCAAAAGAGCCCCTACAGATTTAATTTTTCTACATCATATTCAAGTAGGATGAGTAAGACTGAAATTAATGGGGTGAGGACTGCTGTAAAAGCGATGGCAGAAGATTACAGGGACACAACCTGTTATTTCCCTTCATTTGACTGGTCTTTTTCCATTTCATCAGGCACAGGAGCTGGTAACACCGATGTGCCATGCCAAGTCTGGAGAGCCACTGAAGCTGGCTAAGTTTTACTGTCATCTGCTGCACTTAACGATGCACTTGAGTGGCAGCAAGAGAGGGAATTGCCATATCCTTCCCTACTTGGGTGTGAGGACATATGAAATTTCTAAGACTGTAATTATTATGGCTGGAGGCGTGTATGCGAGAATCAAAACTGAAATAAGAAACAAGAGTTTTAAAGGAGTTACAGGGTTAAAAGCCCTGTATTGACAACACGGCACATCGTTTTCAGGATATCTTTCCCAGCAGTAAAAATTATGTCAAGACTCAAAGGCTAGTGCTTGGAAACATCAAAGCACAGATGTCTGCAAGGGAGGACCCTGCATCTTAATACCATGAAGACAGCAGCAGGATTGCAGTTTATCACACATACCTGTTCTTTTCCTGTTCGCTGCTTAGGAAGGAAAACTGCAAACATATATTTCAAGCATAGATGCCAAAAAGGGAAAAAAAAAATAATATTGTTTTCAGGCAAGCAATGTGGCCTAAGATGCATGGAGACTGAAGTAAGCAAAATTCTTAGCCAAATTATGACCCTAACGGTTTATAATTACAGAAGATTATAGAATCACAGACTCACAGAATGTTATAGGGTTGGAAGTGACCTCTGGAGACTCTCTGCCAGAGCATGGTCACCCAGAGCAGGTTGCACAGGAAAGGGTCCAGGTGGGATTTGATGGTCTCCAGAGATGGAGACTCCACCACCTTTCCAGGCAGTCTGTTCCAGGGCTCTGCCACCCTCAAAGTGAATAAGTTCCTTCTCATGTTTAGGTGGAACTTCCTATGTTCAAGTTTGTGCTTATTACTTTTTGTACTGTCCCTGAGCACCACTGAAAAAAGACCTGTCCCATCCTCCTGACATTCACCCATTAAGTATTTATAAGCATTGATCAGATCCCCTCTTAGCCTTCAGATCAGAAGATCTGCCCAAAAGCCAGTTTGTCATTGCCAGTCAAGAGAAGCCAGAGCTGTCAAGACTCAACTGCCAAGTCTACTCTGCTGTGTAGCACAGAAGAGATCCCAGCCAGACCGGCTGGATACACACAACTTGTGGCTTGTGAGAATATGAATGCACAAAATTAAGATGCATAAGGGTTTTATAAATAAGTATCACCTTCCTCTTCTGTAAGATCCCACATTTAGTACTGATTTCCATGCGTTTATTACTGAGGTGTGTATCAATAATGTGTAACACATCGCTGAATCTGTATATGCCTGTATTACTGTGTCTCAGGCAAAATTAGGAAATCTAGCCTGTGTGAGTTCAAACCTCTGAAAGATCACGCTCAGGACCTTACAGCCCAGTTGTATGTTGCACTGCAGAAACCATGCAAGCCATAAGTTAGTACTCTAAACTCAATGTAAACTTTCTCAAAAGCAGAGCCTGCCAACATTATTTATACTCACAGCCTCCTCTGAGACAAGATGACCTGACAGATGTGTGCTTCATCCAAAGGAAAAAAACCTCTCCACTCTAAAAAACCCCTCTTAAACACAGTTCTTTGCACCTTAGTCATCATTGAACTACCAAAACCATGTATGTCTCAATACTCAGATTACTCATGTTCTATCCCTAATATTTTGGCAGGTTTTTTTTAAATTTTGTTTCCATTTTCAAACTTTTACTGAAAACCAATGTAGTTTGTGATGAAGTTTTCTAATATTTAGCAGGGCTGTCATTTCTCTGTTGTGCTGGGGTGAACTGACAGTTTTACCAAAGTGTGAATATCAAATACTCTTACAGGTCTACTTTAGGAATAGCACACACTCACCTGCTGATGATAACTCTCGAGGAGAAAGTTTTTCCTGAATTCAGAAAATTCACCTTTATATACTCGTATTTATGTCCTGCAGAAGTCTATTTCTTATGTGCCTTCCGAATACCATGTCTAGCTCGGTGACAGAAACACATCTATCTTCTTGTCAGTACTGCCGAGCCAATGTAGTTGCAGATGGGCAACCTGTGTTCTGTTTTATCTTGTCCATCATCAGCAGAATTCAAGCTTAATCCTCACTCAAGAGTATTTCCCCTTAGAGTCAATATCTTAAACGAAGTAAAAGAAAAGAAAAGGGAAAAAAAATGCAAAAAAAGCTTGACTTTGAAATCTTGGCTCTTGATCTGGAAACTTTGTAAGTCTGCAAAATTGTTCCTGGTCTAGGAAAATGAGTGAAGAAGCTGTGTATAGCTAAAAAAAAATATCAAATAAGGGCTGTTGGGACAAAGAGAGGCTGTATCTTATTCAGTTCTGTGTACACAGTGAGCATACATGAAGCTACACGCTTAAGAAGGCTTTTCATTCTTAGCTCAACTGAGGAGAAGACACACGGAGTTGTATGATGAGAAGCTGGTTTTCATAGGAATAAATTAATATTTTCTAAATGCCATTCAAATTTTTCACAGACCATTTGAAACTTTTTCCCCGTTGTACTCTTTTCTTAATTTCAAGAAATCTTAAGGAAATTTACTATCCACTCTCCTTCTTATTTATTCTATTTTTTTTCCCTTCCCTCTTCTTAATATCTTTACAAAAGTACAGAGCAGCTCTTGCTTCTACTAGTCCTTGCTGTAAGTACTGCCTTCATTGTAGATTATAAAAAAAAAACAACAAAATTGCCTTAAAATTTAATACATTTCTTTGTTAAAGACAACGGAATGGGAGTTCTGTCCTCATGATCTTTAGTAAAACAAAAAAGAGGTTTTGTTTTTCAGTAGTGAAAATGAAGAAATTTATATTACAGAAACAGGGGAAAGTTGTCTCAGACTCATTATTAAACTTTATTACGATGTTGCATGCTGTGTTCTATATTGCCCTTAGTATTACTCTTCCTATAAAGAAAGATGAACACTGACACAGAAAATACCTGTTAGTCCATCTTGGTTTTCCTTTTTGCCAAATCATAAAGTGCTTCAAAGCAATTGTTTGTTTGTTTATTTGTGTTTGGTTTTTTTCCTGGTATAGTTCAGATTGCCTGTCTAGGTGGACTTCTGCCACTTTTCCCAACATAACCATGTAGGTCTCCTGTTCAGATGTCAATTTCTTAAGTTCATCTTGCTGACCCATCTATGAAGCCATTCATCCTGACAGTGCCTGTCATATTCTTTCATTATTTAAAAGCTGTTTCTTTTACATCCAGGCATTTTACCTCTTCAATAACATGAGAATTGCCACAGCAGCAGCAGCATTTTTTCTGCTCCTTTCTGAATTCCTTTCAACTTATCTATACACTCTTTAAGAACAGAGTACCAAGGTCTGTCTACAGTATTTTAGGTGTAATTTGGTATTCATATTCCTAAGAGTGACTTTGTACTCCTTTGTCATTATATGATCCCTCCCTTCAAACAGATCTCAAATCATATTGACCTTTTCTTGTTGCAAATCTGCTTTAAAAACACATATCTAATTTACCTTCCATTATCGCCTGCAAGTCCTTTCATCAGTGTTCATTTCTAGATTACTCTCTCATAGAATGTCTTTATTTCATATTATTTTTCCCAGATAAATAGTTTGTATGTGAAAACCAGCTGCATCTCCCTCCTGTTATTTTCTGTCCATGTTTTGCCTGCTTTTTGTGGTTCTGAACCTTTGAGCTCTCAGAATCTATGAATTTAGTATCTTCATATTTAATTACCTCGGTGGTTTACCCCAGCCTTAAATCAAGTTAAGGGAATGTTTAAATAAGAGCAGGTGTAACAGTGATCCTTGCAACGCACCATTGCACGCTTCTGTACGCAGGATTCTGCTCATCCTCATCCTTTCTGTTGTCCTTCACTGCATTTTCCTCTCCCCTTGGCTTAAATTCAAGAGCCTTGCCATTAATTGTGCATGATGTTACATAAAAAAATGCACGTGTATGGATGGGACCTGTGTTCTTTCATCCACTCATTTTTTTGAGTAAACTGATAGAATGATCTCCTCATTGATCATATACAACCCTCCTGTTGAGCAGGTCTCATGACTGCAATCTCCTAAGTGTTCACTTATGGATAAATTGTCATAGATGTATTAGTTCCACAGAGGAACAAGCATAGAACAGGCTTATAAGATGATATTTACATTATTAGTCTACTCAGCACAGTGAAAGGTGGGAGGTGTCCCTGCCCATGGCAGGGGGGTTGGAACTTGATGATTTTTAAGGTCCCTTCAAAATCTAACCATTCTATGACTCTATGATATTTACTGATGTTCAGAACTGACAGCAAACTGTTCGGTGGAAAGGTCTGGGAAGAAGATCTGTCCCTAGGTCTTTCCCTGCTCTATGGCCAGAGAACGTAAATGACTGAGCAGAGGGAACAGAGCAATTCCCTAAAACAGAGGAGGGACACTATATTTTCTTTTCAAGAGATAAACCATAACTAACTTTCCTAATTTGTTTCCAGATCTGCTGCCCATGTGGGGAGGCTGGAGAGGGTATGTCATTATCTGTGTTTCCATTTCTTCAAACCATACTGTAAAATTCTAGGTTTTTTTCAGATAATTTTCTTACAATTCTTACATTATTATATAATACATATATATGTATAATATAACATTTATTATATAATATATATCTCTATACACATATTTTTATATATATATGTATAATACATGTTAAATCATATATGTTACCTGCAATTTCCCAAGCAACGGAGATGAAGTTATGGTTCCTAAAGATTAATCTTCTCTCTTGCTTTTGGTAGGTTTGCGTTTCTCNATATATGTTACCTGCGATTTCCAAAGCAACGGAGCTGAAGTTATGGTTCCTAAAGATTAATCTTTTCTCTTGCTTTTGGTAGGTTTGCGTTTCTCGGGTGCTTTTTAACTCTCTACAGCTTAAACAATTGTAAGTGGTTCAGTAAGTTCATTAGCTAAGTCTCTGAATACCTTAGAATGTGTTTTCAAAGTCATTATTACCTCCTAATTGTCAAAAGCTGTTTTGCTCATTTTGTATAGCAGGAACACTTTCTCCTTTTCTAAAGCGGAGCCTTAGGTGAACAAGTTCATATTACCTATTTATCCCACCCGTATTTATTAATGAGCTAAATCTCACTTGTTTTTCTTTGTCCATTTGCTAGATCTGCAGATATCTTCTTTACTCCCTTGACCCTATTTTGCTAGCATCTACTCTGTTGTGTTTATTACCTAATTGTTTCCAGGTGTAGGATATGCACTTTTCACTTCTAACAAAGAGATCTTTCTGATTAGCCTGTTAATGTTTTACTTTTTTTCCTTAGGTTCTGACCATGTATTTTTATTTTTTTGTAATAATTGCCTCACATCTTACATAACTCACTTCCAAACATACATATTTCAATAAAAGTATTTTAGATTTAAGTTTCTGAACCGGTGTCCTTATCAATCTGCTACTGCTATGGCCTTTGAACATCAGAAGGAGTTACAACTTACCATTCCAATTACTTCATTTTGCTCTCCTAAAATACAGTAGTTTTATACTGCTTCATTCAGGGAGAATCTTTTTAACTGTTGATCTAAAGCAGCTTGTGGTCAAAAAGTATTGAACATCGCTATTTCTCACAGTTTCTACTGATCCTTCTTGAGCAGGCTGGTTAAATCCTCTCCATTTGGGATGACAAAATTGCCCTCTGTGATGAAGCACACCTCATTGGTCATGTTTTTATAAAATTCCCCCATGACAAGTATGGTTTTGTGCATCCTGGGAGATGGTCTGGGCATCTTTTTGTGCTTCATCCAGTCTTGTGGATATTCAGTGAAGTTCATCTCCGTATTCTGTTTCTGATACTCTTGATCAAAGTACTTCACTAACTTTTTATATATATTAAATAACATATTTTAACTCATTGTTAATCTCTATTGATGTACCTGTTAGTGTTGTGGTTAATGTGAATGAGTTTAAGACAGTTTATTTGTCAGTGGAAGTGGAGCAATCCACCTAACCTGCTACATAGCAAAAGCATGCATACAGGTCCTCTCGTCTATGTACACAGTAGAATAAGGTACTTCAGTATAAAAGATTTCCAGTAATTTGTTGGCCCTTCAGCAAAATATTTCACCATCATTTTATTCATCACTTACCACCTCCCTCTGCCTGGTCCCAACGTAGACATTTTCTCCAGTGGTTTTGACACAAAAGCTTTTCAGGATTACCGTCAGGTTTCAAATAAATTTCTATGCCCAAAAAACCCTCAGTGACTTCTTTTTTTTTTTTTTTTTTTTTAATTGCTTCTATTAAAGGAACCTGTGTGACCTCAGCTGGGATTAAAATGTAGCTGTGGAAGGACCAGAAAATACGCTCAAATGAAATCAGCTGCTGTTCTGAAGATGAGATAGTTCAGAGAACCGAGTCAGACAAAGAATGGCAGAAGTATTACTATCTTATTTTATAGATAAGGAGCTGAATAATAGAGAGATTAAGGTCAGACAGGAAGGCAGTGGCAGGTCTGGGAACTAGTCCTGGTGTACTTCCTTAATCACAAAACCATTCTTCATTCTGAAAGATTCTATTGTTTATTCTTCAGACACCTTCTATGGAGCTGAAAGGGAAGCGGAGCTGGACCAAGCTTCAGATCTGGAGTAAGGATAACTTTACTGTTTCACTTAAAGACTAACTCCAGGATAGAGTCTCTACTGAAGTCTCTGCGTTCTTGGAACTGTAGTTCTTCTTAGCTCCTGGTCATCTGAAGATACAGGGATTTTGGTTCTGTGCAGTTAAATTCAGGCCATGTTGTTTTTAAAACATCAAATTCCAATTAATTTTACTAAGTCTTAGACAAATATATAAGAGTTACTTTTGTTTTTCATTTCATTAATTTTCATTGTATGAGGATTGGGTTTTTTCCATTTTGCCTAATTGGTATAAATAAACACATCTTTAGGATGTTAATGTTCTATTCTTCTGACATAAGTGGGAAGCTGCTGATCCAGAAATGCCCCACTTATCACTGCCTGTATTTTAACAGTCTGTGGATTCCAGGATCTAATTTATGCCTCTTCAGATTTATCCTGATCTTCTGCCACTGGAGACTTTCACTGTATCAGAAGTTACGTTTTGCAGTTTCCTAATGGCTTTAAAAGGAACAGAAAATGTCAACAGGCAAAAAGGCCAAAAAACTGGGAGAACTGATGCTCACTAACAGATCCTTTGGGGATTAGTCATATCAGTTCCTGGTTCTTTGTTTCCATGGACATTTTTACAATAACTGATATAAGACCTTAAAGCAAGTTAAATGTTAAAGGTTCTTTACTCATTGCCTAGTCCACCAAAGGAGTGAAAACTAAGAATAACATCTAAGTCTGAGCCCTCGATTTCAAATCTTCAGTAATTTTAAGGAGTAGTTCTTTCTATTTTTAGCTTTCATTATCTTGAATTCTATGTCTCCCATGGCTTATACAAAGAAGCACAAAACATGTTGTTATCAAAATTAGTTGTGTTCTAAATTATATATGCTTTTCATAGAAGTGGAAGTTACTCATTCTTTTGCTAGTTCAGTCATTTATTCTGTAAATTTTTCCCCTATATTAAAAAACAAACAAACAAACAAAAAAAACCAAACCAGAAAATTCCACAACACACAGATAATTAACTATTTCAGTTGTAATAGCCTTGTAGTTCATAAACTACTTATTTATCTTCCGGTTTATTTTAATGCTTACATACCTACTCTCCTTTGATAGCATAAGATTTATAATTGATTTAAGAAAATGGAAGAACCTGCTTGATCTTGTGTTGCTTTTCTCATGCTGTCTTGCTTAAATAGGCTCTTTGTAAATGCACCATAATTCCTGTGGAGTTAAGCACTAAAAGAATTTTGAGTGTTTCAGATTCTTAAAGGTTCATCATATATAAGGAGAAATCATTTTTATTAACAAAACCGTGACCTCTATAGTTGGGTGATGATTTTACCCATCCTCTCCTTCTGCATTCTTAAGAACAAAGCTTTTTTCCACCTGTGTTTGTCTTCATGGGAAGCCTTTCCATGAGATAGTTCTGCTGTAGTCTGCTCTGGTTGGTTTTGAATAATAGTGAAAATAAGAGGCTCTGCTCTTATAGAGGGACTTCTGGCCTGTATTTTTCCCTTCATCATTGTTACAAACTGGCATATACATGAGAGCCGAGATTACCTTCCGAAGTTGGTCATACTGAGCAGACCAACACCCCTACCCTATAAAAAGATCCTCTAAATAAAGCCAGAAGGAGGAGACCCTGTGTCATTTTTGAAGAAAGGCACCCACTGAATTCTTGAACTGCAGAATATGTTAAGTTGGAGGAGACATCTAGAGGTAGCCTGTGCTGACCTTGTCAGGGCTGACTTTAGATCCATTGAGTTCCTTAGGTGATGATGACCGCCGGTCCAACAGTTCCATCGTCCTGCCTTTCTCTGCCTTCCCCATCAAGAAATCAGGTTTTACTACTGCTTATGCAAAGCAGCTTCTTTCTGGTTCAGAGTGGGGGCAGTAAGTAAGCTCTCGCAGTCAGACACTGCTCTAAGATAAGTTATCTTGTATGGTTCCCCTGAGATGCAGCCGCCTTTGGTGGCATTTGAAGCACTGTCCCAACATCCAAGCCCGACCTTGGGAATGGAGCAGAGAAGAGCTGGATGGGGAGGCAGGGTTGGGTAGCTCAGAGGTTTATGAGTTACTGGTTTTGGCAAGCTGTATGTAGTTGGTGGGGAAGGGGTCAACAGATTGAGATTTAATATCATTTTTGGCAAGTAGGGTTTGCAAGAGTGAACAGGGAAGGCGGACCTGTCTAAGCATCTGACTCCTTTCTCCTTCCACAGAGCATCCTGTGATACGTGTCTGTTATTAGCACTGCAAGCCTGTTTCACACGATCACCACAGAACAACAGAAGAAACCATGAATTGGATGGAAAACAGAAAGGCAGAGATTAGTTTTCTCCACATGGAAAGTGAGTTCCTTACGTTTTGAGCTACAGAACGAGGCATAGGTGGGTGGCTTCTCAGAAAAAAAAAAAAAGGCAGTGGAGGAAACTTGATTAAAAAAAAATAGGAACAGCTCATTTGCATAGCAAGAAAATTTTAACAGCCAGTTCTCTAAACTACTTCTCCAGAAAGGTTTTGGCTTAAAGGATTGGAGATGTTAGCCAGGATTGTTAAGAATAATTTATAGCTCTTTATCTACTTTGTTTCTGGAGCTCTGAACCATGAAAGGCAGGCTCGGTCTCGGCACGTTTTGCAGAAAGCACCTTGCAAGAGCAGGACACTTCAGACTTACTGCTGCTTTATTTCTATCACAAATACTGTCATGGCAACTAATAGCGCGCACGCAGACAAGCAACCTTTGGTAGAGACTCAAGCAACAGAACAAGAAAAACTAAAAACAATATTACCCAGCTGTCTGGCAATGATCTATACTTACAGTGGAGACTGCAAACGGCACCAATCAGCTTCGTGTTCAAAAGTGGGTACCTTAGGAAGTGTTGGTATCTTTGCTGACTACCTGTCCATCTGTCTGTCTATCTGTTTGGTGTACTGATGTGCTCCCTATATTACTGGCAAAACAAAGAAGATGAATCCTTTTGATTAGATGTGATTGATAAGTACTTCTTTTGCCTTAAAACTAGGTACGTAGACTTCAAATAGTAAGTATGTTGCACTGTCTGAGCTTGCATTAAACTATACTCTGAGAAAGGGAGTATTTTCTCAGTATTACATAGAAGTGCCTTTTAAAAACCTAAATCTTAGTTTTCATACTAAGGAGGATGTGCACATGGTCCCTCCCACTTTAAATTCTTCATATTTGTACTCTAGGGCCTAAAGACAACGCGATTGCTCGTGGCTAGGCGGGGAGAAGGAAGGGTCAGATATGATGATTATAGGGCTCAGAATATGCAGCCCTCTACACAACATCACTTTAAAATTGTTGTTACAGCTCTATATCTCGAGCTCTGGCCACGGGTGTGTTCCAGTGGTGAATAAGTGGCTGTTTTTCAGTGGGACAGTGCTTCCCTAATTCACATGTGTACTCGTTAGCGCACTTGGTCGGCATGGGGTATGGTCTGTGACCAGCATCCTTGCTCATAAACCAGGGGAAGAATGAAAAGGCTTCTTTTAGGCAGAGATGATTCAGATATACCAAACAGTGCATTAGTTTTGCTTCAGCTAAATTCAATTAGAGCCCCTGTATGAAGCTTTTAAATCTCACTGATTTTTT
>VZRU01012160.1:256541-301984 GCA_013398155.1 Pedionomus torquatus
AAGTATGGCTGGATGCAATAGACCCAATCAGGATTTTCTATTCTGAAGTGATGATCAGACTGTTTCATATAGCCTTTACCCGCTAACATGCTGGATTTCTTATAGTATGATTATTTCTTGAATAGCATTCCTTTCTTATGGATGTGCAATGAAAATATGTTTCTAGCTATCTTGGAACTGATATTACCCTTCCTGACACGAGCCTTTTGAGGAGGAATGATGGAAGACTGAAGGTTTGTTTTTATCAGAAGATAAAAATGAAGCCACTGAACGTTTTACACTTTGTAAGATGTAGCCCTTGGATAAAACAAGAATATTGCTGGCTAAAAGCAGATTTTCTGCTTTGGCAATTCTATTTCCACTGATACCAAGTTTCCTCTCAACTCCTGCTCTGGTGTATAAAAGTCTTTCACAGAGGTAAATTACTGCGGTTCTTCTGGGAGTGGACAGGATTCCTTCATTTATTTTCAAGCATTAAAATCTCACCAGGGAAGAGACCGTATGTCAAAATAAAATCTCCAGATTTTAACATCACGCTCACAATTTTGAGGGAGAAATAAGTCATGATTTGTGATTGGGTAAGACTGGCAGCATTAGAGAGCTAGCTTTTGACACAAGCAGAGTAGTAACCTGTGGAAAAGAAGATAATGGAGGTCTGGAGCATCTCTCCTATGAGGACAGGATGAAGGAGCTGGGGCTGTTCAGCCTGGAGAAGAGAAGGCTCCAGGGAGACCTTAGAGCAGCCTTCCAGGATCTGAAGGGAGCTCCAGGAGAGCTGGAGAGGAACTCTTGGTCAGGGAGTGGAGTGACCAAACAAAGGGTAATGGTTTTAAACAGGAAGAGGGGAGATTTAGATTGGATATTAAGAAGAACTTCTTTGCTGTGAGGGTGGTGAGGCACTGGGACAGGCTGCCCAGAGAAGCTGTGGCTGCCCCATCCCTGGAGGGGTTCAAGGCCAGGCTGGATGGGGCTTGGAGCAACCTGGTGTGGTGGGAGGTGTCCCAGGCCATGGCAGGGTGTTGGAATTTGATGATCTCTGAGGTGCCTTACAACTTTAACCATTCTAAGATTCTATGATAATGTAATCTATAGTATCAAGTATCTGTACCTGTAGCATGTATAATAATTTTTTTTCCTTGTTATGTATGTGGTTTGTAATGCCTAATTATTAACCCGAGTTTTGAGCTTCTCAAATTTACTGACAGTCATGTGTTCACTTTTCATAAATTCCTTTTTCAAGCTGTGCTGCAGTTTTTTATTTCCTACTAATGATTTCCTATTCTTTACATTAGTTTGAAAGATTTAAATTTGAACATCATGACAAAATACTCAATTGCCTTTGCACCGAATGAAGTGTAGATCAGTACGAAGGGACGTGACTCCAAATGACCTCGTTGGCTTTCAAATTCCAGAATCAGCCAGAGACATGGCTTTTTCTCAAAAAGCAAGAGAGAATAGCCACATAGTTATTATACGTGCCTGTCTTCAAAAGAAAACTATGTCCTAGCAATCATGTTTTCCAGATCCAGTCATCCAACTAATCCAGCATGATCCCAAGTGATGTTTGCTTTGTCATTACAGTACAGAATAAACAGTTCAGAATAAACATACAGAATAAATCATACGTCTTCTGTGTTTTTAAGCAATATGGAAAAGTAAAGCAGAGTGTGCAGCAAGACAGTTTTCCCCCATTATCATTTAGTAACGACGTTGTACTCAGTCTCTAGTGTCACACCTACAATCAAATTAGGCTGTTCATCACTTTCATAGTCTCACTTTTGCCCACTTGCATTACTTTGCCTTCTTGTGTGACATCTGGCCTCTACACACAGATTCTTCTTGACATTCTCTACTATAAATTATTTTCTTGCTTATAAAAATTATTCTGCTTCTCTACTTGCAAAGACTGCTGTGAGTTAGACTCGACCACAAACAAGCCTACTAACTTAATCAAAGTCAGAATTAATCCTGCAAAAGTGAGCTCAGCGGCATGCCCACTGCTCACTGTCAATTTAGCCCCTTTTCTCATCATAAATCTTTCCACAAATAAAGATTTCTAGTTCAATCCTTAATGCAATTATTAGTTGCTATTTGTGAGTTCTTGCAATGTCAGCTGACAATTTGAAATTCATCTGTTATTAGCAAATCGTTCATTTTGAATATTTCTGGCTGATTAGTCATTGTGTGCAGGGAGGAGTGGGAACCTGCCTCTGAGAGATCCAACTGGGCCTTGTTTTTCTAGATTACTTCTATTTTTGAAACAGGGAAATGACAAAGCTCATGTATAAATACCTTTGGAAGTGTTTGAATTTGCATAGTCGGTATGAAAAGCAAGTCTCTCTCCTAATCTTACAAATCAGAGCCATGGAATACATTATATGGATGCTTGTTAGAAATACTGTGTACAGATCCATAGATACACGCTGTCCTCAAAAGAACGGTCATCCTTTTTATGTGACTCAATAATAATTGTCTTTCATATTTGGTCACTAATTGTACTTGCTGTATTCATAGTCCACTACTAAGAGAGTTGTTCTTTGTTCCTTTGGTTTGTGGAAGTAACACATCTGCCCTAGCTCAAGGAATGGTTAGCACTGAAACCTTCCCTCATTTGCCAACGTGGGCAAGGTGTTTAGTACCACTTTTCCAAAATACAGTAACACTTCATTTGTAGCACCATGAAATTCTAGCAAGCCCAGTATTTGACTTTGTAACCCTGATAATGTTCTTTTGATGTGGAGAGTTGCTGTGTAGCTTCTTAGCCAGTTTTCTCGTGAGCTAAAAAAATGACTGTATTGCTAAGTAGCATCCTGCTGGCCCCCATTTGTTCCAGGTTCTTGGTTGGAGCCTTTTTATCCATCCCATAGATATTGGTACATTTAATTTTCTTAATTCTCATTGTCTAATTTATACAAATGGCCAAGTTTATTTAAATCATAAACTCTTTGAAACAAAACCTGTGCTTCATGGTATGGATAACATTTAGAACTTTCAGTTCAGAGAGGTACCAAAAGAATATTTGAACTTCAAATGACCCTTGCCTAAAAGAAGCCTTTCTCAATAAAATGTTCTTTTCTTGTCAGAGGTTTTTACCTCCATAGTGCAAAACTGAAAGCTTACATTTTAGTTTTTGCTGTGTCATTTGAGAAAACCTTAATGAAGTAGTTTAACAAAGAGGAGGAAAATATTCATGAACTTCAATGTAAAACTGAGAATTAGAATGTAAGTCAACGTTGTTGGTGTTAATAATAATAATAACATAGAGCCATTTTAAAATATAACTATCAAAAATTAAGCTAAAGAGTGTCAAATAAAATAAGTAGATGCAGAATTCTAAAGACTGCCATGATTGATAGACATTTCAGATTATTGTGGACACACACAGACATCCACTTTCCTGTCCTCCTGTGTGTAAAAAGTGGGATGTGAAAATATGAAGTGAATAGAAATATTCCTTCAAGTAGGATAACAACAAGCTTTTTTTTTTTTTTTTTTTTGATGTAAACCTTATTTTCATGTTTCAGGTGCAAAGATAATGCTCTTTTGTGGTAAAGTCTGTTGAGATTCTCGAAGCAATTGCACTGCTTTTGCAATGACAATTAAAGAGCTGAATTGTTTTATGTACTTCAGCAGAAGTGAAATTTCATGAAATTATTAGGAAAAATGCCATTTTAAAAGATGAATCAAAATGCAATATGTTTAATTTTTAAAATAAAATAGCTGGGATTGTTTTTCTTCCGTGTCCGAATTGCACTTTTACTTGCAAAGACCCCTGTGGTTTAAATAACCCAGTCAGTGTAAACTAATAAAAATCCCATTAAATTAAATGGCCAGTAGGCATACAGAATGTCCTGTTGCAATTTCAAGAGACAGTTTGTTACAAGACACCCTGCTACGTATCTTTTATTTTATCAAAGCAAAGGAGAAAAAGAACAGGTTGCAAAATGTGTTTATTTCTATGAAAAATATGTTTCCAGTGTACTAAGAAAAATTGATGTTATGTGTTGATTTTTTTTGTTTGTTGGTGTTTTGTTTTTGTTGTGTTAGGTTTTTTTCTGCAATGAAAGAGTTGGCTTATTCCATGTCTGGCACACATATAGCACAACCTATAATAAATGTATATAATCAGCAGAATCAGTCAGTAATTTTCATCCTCTGAACTATTACTTGTTTCTTTTGGAAGGTGGCAATTCAAGAAGTAATTCAGTATATATTGTATTAAACTGTTTTAGAGCACATACTGTACTTGTTTGCCAGCAAGCATTATTTCTGAAATAGGGGACTCTTTTTCTTGCAAATGTCTTTCTTTCTTTCCTTTCTTCTCTTTCAGCAAACCAAACAAATCACGAAACAACCCAAGCCCAAAAAGCTGTGGATATATTGAATACTGGTGGAAAGAAATTACAAATACCACACTGAGATGAGTTTAGTGCCCATGGTTCTCAGCAGATTTTCCCCTCCACCTTGCCTACCCAGGCAAGGTCCATGATATTTTGTTGAAGTGAGAAATAGGATAGACTCTCAAAGTAATTTTACTTGGTGGGATTTTATTGGAAGCTTAAATTTCCAGGAGGTGCTAAAGCTCCTGTCTTGCTTTCCTGCATCTCCTCCATACTCATGGAAATTACAGTGCTGAAATAGACACTTCTTAAAATTTGTTTTAATATGCTGGTCCAATCCTGTCTCACTGTTTCCTCTTTCATCCCATCTGACCGACCCCATTCAAAAAATATCTGATTCTGAAAGATATATGGGCTCGAAAGGATGTCTGTTCACCTGATGCCTGGTCTGTCAGGATGATGTTGGCAACGGTTGGCTTGAAAAAGAAAAGCATATAGTGTTCTTCTGAACAAAGTAGATATAATGACATTTTTCTGAGTACATAGCGTGAGTCTTGGGTGCCATCATGTTATGAAGCACTAAAGAGGCAGCACAGAAAGAGTGTAGCAAGATGTTTAACTGGTCAAATTTTCCATGACAAATCTCCTAGAGGGGGTTTCTAGTAGGACTTATTGCTTTGAGAAAACAGACAAAAAGATGTCTTTCACTCCATTATTTAGCCATTTTACTGAAATACTTAAACGATATGTAAATTATATTAGATATATATTTAAACCACACTGTCTTCTTATGGGAAACACTCTTGCTTTCTCCCACCATTTAATTAACGTGTAAAAGAAATTACTGATAGAAGGCAAAATGCCACCATCTGCATTTCTCAGTGTTGTCATTTTTCAGTTAGAACTCACAGGTGTCTCTTAAACAATGATGAATTAGAAGGCACAGTCTTTTTTTCCTACTCATTTGTTTGTTAACTACTTCTGTGATAATAATTTATTTGCATATTTAATTTCCTCCAATGTAAATGAACAACTTTGAACCATTCCTAATTATTTTATAGTATTATTGTATTCTTCATTACTCATCCATTCTATTTACCAAATAATGACTTTTTCTCCGAAGGATATTTGAAAGTATTATAATCCTATATGTAGATCAAATTGTTTCCAAATACAGTATTAGAAGGCTCAGAAGGGAATTCTTAATACAGACCAGACATTGAAAAAGCAGGGTTCTTTATTTTGTCTAAAGTTATGTGTCCTTTGATCTTAATTCCTGCAAAATCAGACTAAGCAGGCCATTTATGGGCTAATTGAGCTAATGCACAGGAATAAGGAAAACCCAGTTCACTCTCAGTTTTGGGGTAGATAGAGAGGAACATACTGGTTGACACAACCAGAAGGGTTGCAGTAAGTGGTCACTAGTGACCACTGATAATTTTCCCTGAGATTTCATACGTTTTCCCTGGACCATGCATACCCCTATGGCTGAGTCTGCACACAGAACTTGCATTTTGGTCAGCTGTGTTGTGTGTGAGAGGCAGGATCAGGTTCCCACTGAGGATGAAACCCAGACTACGTTGAGCTCATGCAAAAGCCCATTCCTTGGCGCTCATGGCTACACACACATATAACCATCTCCACTGATCTGCAATCTTTACAGATCTCACAAAGCTTCTTTTAAAAAATACTTTTTTCAATTGTTCCCAGTGTTGCACTTACCTACCTTCTCGTCAGGTACCTAGACAAAATTTAAAATGGACTTCATTTTATCTTTAAAAGATAAAATGAAGTCCAAATGAAGGCACTCCCTGCCCTTTTCCCCTCTACTGTCTTTCATCCTTGGCTGTCTCTTCCTAACATCGCACGTCAGTCCTCCACCTTTGTGATGCTATTTCTTCCTGATTTCTATCCTCCCATTATCTGCTCCTTAATCTCTCATACTCTGCTCTGAATCCACCGCACGTTACAAGTAAACCCTAATCTCCATCATTCATCGCTGTTTCAAGTGGTAGTATTGGACAGCCCTAAAGGAAGCCAGCACAGCACTTCAGAGACTGGGAGAAAATGTATGGGTTGCACATTTTGGCAGTTCTACCTCAGCATCACTTCAACGTTTAATCAACTACAAAAGCCATTTAATGCTTGGGATACTCCAATGCTATAAATATGATCCCTTAAGTAATTACACAGCTTTACGTCCTGTAACATATTTGGTAACACTTTAAATAAAGTGTCTTCAGTGCATTTCGATGCATTTTTAATTTAGGCTGGGTACAGCTATGATTGCATGCTAGATAAATAACAGTTCAAATTTAAATGGATGCATCAAGATTTCACAACTAGCTAATAATTAAATAACTTGGGATATTGCAGCTGAAAGTGGGAATATATTTCAATGATTAATTAATAACATATAACTTTTATGAATAACATCTTTCCTAATAGCACGCTATCAGCCGCGTAGAGAAGTAGTGTGGTAGGGACTGTTCCTTTGCCACCAAATGCAGACTATAGCAGAGACTGCTTTTGAAGTATAGAGAAAAATCTATGTTACCACCTGGGTTTCATCCTCTGGATACCACTTTTCATTATCTGAACATGAATTACCTCAATCACTTACCCATAATATTCAGGAGGTAATACCCCTGGCAGATTTGTCTCTGGTTTGCGAAACTGTAGAATGAGAGTAAAGAAACTGGTCTTAATTTCAAAGTCAAAATGTTTTATTGTCACAATTTTAAATTAAAACTAGACCTCTGTATTAAAAAAAAAAACCCTTGATATTTTTCTTTAGCTTCCCTTTTAATTTAAAATAATTATAACCCTTACTTGATTATGAAGCAAAACTGTGTGTCAAGATGTAATTCCAAGTTGAGCTTTTGGTTTTATTTAAAAAAAAAAAAATCTATGAAAAAAAATACCTTATGAATTGCTAAAGAACAAATAAGATATACAAGTCATGTTACATACTTCAGTGGAATTAACACTTCTCTGTCCTTCAGAGTTCTACACCACTATAAATCCAGACTGTAACTGCAGAGGTACAAACGTTACTGTACCTGTGAGCTCACAGTTATCTATTTAACAATGTAACCTTTGAATAATGCTTTATTATTCTATAATTTGTAATCAATACCATTAAGTGCTAGTTGAGGACCTCTTCTAGCTGAACATTTCAGTACTGCAAGCGTCCTCTAACTCCCAGAAATCAAAAGAAAGGGGGAAAGAAAAAGTCACACTTTGTTTTAGGAGTGGCCGTTATCCAGATAAATGAATTCCCCATGAAATCTTGGAAAGAGTGAGATACTTATTTCTGCCAAGCAAGGTATGTTGACACAGAATTTTGTCGTCTTTAATTTGATATTGCTAGACAGAGCCCTGATGAATTTGATCTAAGGTGGACATGCAGGAGGATTATAAAGCTCTTAAATGAGCCTTCCAAAGTTTTATGCAGCCACTGCATTAAGCTGACAAAACAATTTCTTATTGTGCTTAGGTTTCTTCATTTAATGAGTACATTTAATTACAAATGCTAATAAAATTCTCACTTTTTTTGAAGCCACGAAAACACAAAGAACTGCACAAATAAAGTTATGTAGGTTTATGTAAGAAGATACATATATATGTATATTTATGTGTTTCTTAAACAAGCACAACTCTAAACCAATCAAAACTATCGAGTGACACAGCGACAGTAACACAGATTTGTGGTAAATGAAGATTTTATGCTTGTCTAGAAGGCCTGAGTAGCCTGAAGAAAAGGACATTGCTGAAAAGCATTTCAGTTAAGCTCTTAGTCAATAACAATAAATTATAATATCTATATGTTTAGGTATCTGTTGAAAGCTTATGCCTCAAGTTCAATGAGAAACTAATTGTTTGAAAGAAGAAATCCAACACTTGCTGAACCTACCAAACAGTAGGATAAACCTATTATTTTCTTCTTTCTTCAATTCAAGTGCAATAAATAGAAGAATGAGGGAGATTTCATAACAGTCTAAGTTAGGCTGTTCCAGAGTTTTATCATCTAAACAATTAAAAAAGAGGGATTTATTTTTCCCTAAAAATGAATCAACATCAATTTATCTCTAGTTTTATAAGAACAGATAGAAGGGAATAATAATCTTCATTTCCTACACAGGATACTTCTGCTGCTGAAGCTCTGATCTGCATTGCCTAATGCAAGGTTTCTGTAATGGAAACGTAGCTGACTCATATTTGATTTCAAAGAAGTTATAACCCTTAGATTATTTTGAATGCACTCATACTAAAGAAGATCTGTACAGGAGAACAGAAAACAGTCTCTTTGAACTGTAGACCTTTGCCCATGCTTTCATTTCATTTGCTCTTGTCAATTTGTTGCTTTCTCTCCAATTAGCCAAGATCATTTTGATTTAGGATCATATTCCCCGAAGAGCTTGCAAACATCATTCTTTGCAGTTTCCTGTAAAAAATATCACTGTCATCCAAACTGTTGAAACTGTTCAGAAGAACTTGATAGAACCCAAGATAGAACTTGATGATAAACCCCATCTGAAAAAGATCCCTTCCCGTTTTGACAGAGACATACTGATCTTTCTTTTTGAGAGCTACTCTTTAATTTTGTCGTAGGACAACCAGTCAATTTGTTGTAACAACGACATTGAAATAAGTTACATCTAGACTGGTATTTCTTTAGCTTTGTCAGAAGCCAAGCCATTGGAATAAATATTGCAACATCCAAATATCCAAACCACAGTTCTTCCCATACTCACTAAACTCTGTCAAAGGCAGAACTTGGGACAAATTTAACATGATTTGCTCTTTTCAAGCCAATATTAATTTTTTTCCCATTTGTTAATAGAATTTTTCTTCCCTTTGTTTTCCTCTTATTTATAGTGTATTTGTAGAGTCTTCACTTGTTGCCTTTTGTTTTCTTTACTAATTGAAACTCAGTTTGTCTCAGCCTTTCTGGTTTTGTTCCTACATACTCGTGCATTTTCTTTGTAAGCATATGAGTTCGGATTGAGTCATTTTATTCTGCTTGGATCTTTATTATTAGGCATTGTAATTCAGGTATATCCATTTGAAAATTTGTATTTTAAATGTAATGTTTATCCAGAAGATCCTCATCTCATGCATTTTGTGTAGAAATGTACTGAGGTGATAAGGAATCATCATCATTTATTTCTTGAGTCACACTTGTTTTTCTTTTCTCCTTATCTTTATTCTTGGTTGATATTTCTAGCCCTTATCTATAGTATTCTGGAGGTTGCATGCATTACTAATACAGTAACTCCAAATATTTCACTGTTATTTTTCATGGCTGTCTGTCGTTAATCAGATAGAGTGCAAGTGAGCAGTGAGAACAACAAGGGCTAAAGATACATGTCCCTTCCTTTCATTCGGCCAGTGGAAAGTTCTCCTTCGTTAGAACTTCACTAGTGAACTGCTTTGTGAAAACCTTTCTTCGTTTCAGTGGGATTTGAAACCACTATGGGACTTTTTTTTTTTTTTTTAAATGCATAGAATATCTTTGCACTATTTAGTAGTTTCATTATCACTGGAATGATAATTTGGGTGTTTTAAAATATTAATATGTTTTGAGATTTCCATTGCCTTGCACTTCACTAGAACGAAATCCTGCTACCTTGGTCCCTATAACGTTCTTCATGTCCTAAAGGCACGCACAGCTACTGCAGGCATTAGTGTGAGAGCAGAGACAGTAGGACAGGGAAGCATTTTTTACATACCCTAGTCAATCTAATTAATTAAAACTATCAATCTACTTTCCTTAAGGGTTCCTATCAAGGTTAAAACCTGCAATTCCTGGCTACTTAGGGTGTGCCCATGTTCACTGTAGCATTTGTTCTGTCCAGCAGTCTACCTACGGCAAAAAATACACTAATGAAACTAATGAGTACTAATAGACCAAACTATCAAGAAAATTCAGTTTCTTTCTCTCATAGTCAAATAAAGTAAACAATTTAAATAAACTTGAATTATCCTACTAGGTCAGGCCAATCTAGTTAATAGTGTGTCTTCGAAAATGTGGAAAAGCCTATTCCTCTCCTCTGAGGGAAATGATTTATGGTTGCTATTTACCATCTTCCCACAAAGCACTTTCCTGTAATCCAGGGTTTAAAACTTCTGATTATTTTCATTAAGGAAAAACCCCTTGCTGCTCCTTATGGAGGAATCCAGAAACAAAAAGAAGTATGGAAGAAAAACTTCACAGAGATGCAAAAGGCTAAGGACATAAAGAAGTGGATGAGTCATGGTTTGGGTTGGCTAAGATCAGACATTTTAAATGCTTCTGAAAGTAAACGTTTGCTCCTCCTGGACACCAAAAGGTTAGTTATCTAGAAATGGGGGCAACCAAAACCAGTCATTTTTAATGTCTTGCCCTTTTTTTGTTTCGTGATTCCCTCTGCCTTTCCATTTACTTTCATGTCTATTTTTATTTTTTCCCATTAGGAAAAGGTCATCGTGATCCAGCTGACAATATTTCATGGAAGAAGTTACAAACCAGTTGTGATAATCAATTCTGCTTTTTCTTTANCTGCAAACACAAAATCAAAATGAGAACATTAGGAGGCATAGCTTTCAAGTAAATTGCTTCTCTGATAGCAGGTCTGTAAGTAGACTTAGTAGGGAAAAAGATAAATTAAGCACTAAGGCAAATGCTCTCTCTCTGAATATTTATATGGCTTATTTTACTATTCTCCTGTCACTGTTGGTGTCAGAGAATCAGACAGCTCAGAGTGCTGTGATGTTTATCCTATAAAATAGAGGTCATTTTATCTTAAAGCTTGCTGCCCAAGAATGCCAAAGCAATACGCTCAGACCTATTTTACTGATCACTACTATCGAGGCTATTCAGCCATTGAGACGAAAACAGGCTTTCTGAAAGCAGCAGTTTGTATTTTTGCTCTAAATTTTACTTGCAGTGTAAAGGTTCAATAACTCATTGGAAATTACTGTGTTTTTTCCCTTTGGCTGGGGAAACAGCTATTGTGTTCTGTTCTTGAACTTCTCAGAAATGCAAGGAAAGGAAGGACATTCATAGAGCCCTGCTTTGCTTTTATCTCCTCTTTGCTGAGGCAGGCTCTTGATAAATATATGGCACAAAAATGCCAGACAGTGGCAATAGAAACTTGAATTCATTTCCCAACATCAGGATTAAAATTCCAATGACACATCACCTACTACACTTTACGATTTTTAACCAAAATTTGTGTAACGTACGTGTCTGCAGTGTGTTGATACATACAGATGATGTAATACTCAAGAAGCTTTTTGTTACAATATCCCAGCAACGACACTTTGCTGCCCATCTGGCACTGACCTTGTAAGAACCTTCTAGTTGTTGCAGAAAAGAACTTTTAAATAAATTACTATTTACTGTTTCTGTGGTAGTATCTGTAGAAGTACACTACTTTTCAATACTGTATTTTCAAAATTAAAATAGGTGGATTCCGTGTTCTCTTTTTGTACCAGAAACAGGGAGATTGACTTTTCACACCCATTTTCAGAGATTCCAGGGAGGAGAAGTATTTGGGGACTCTCAAATTTCTGGAATACAAGCTCATCTCATGCATACAGCACCAAAGAGTGAAAATGGGAGAAGGGGAATAAAGTTTAAGAAATCTTGTCAGTGAAGGCAAAGGAGCTATCGCTTTAAGAAAATGGAAGTGAATAGGTTGAGTTTGGAGCTCAATTTTGACCTGTGAAAGTTTTATGCAACCAACCAGGGAAATGTTTCTGGAAAACTTTGGCTGGTAACGATAACCTAAATATTAGCATAGGTCTTTTCTAAAGACTTCTGCCTGTCATCCTTCTATTGTTTCTTCCAGGAGGGGGTGACCTCACTGGGGATTTGCCAAGAAACACCTTAACAGAATTTTGTTTTTTCAGACTGTCCATCTTCAAAGGTTTTCTAAGTTGGGTCAAGCTCCGCACAGTGCCCTTTAAACCCTGGCAGAATTGTCTTAAGCGTGAGATGCGGTTACATATCTGGTGCCTAGTCTCATAAGAGACTTGGGCCCTACTTTTGCCACACATTCCCCTGGTCCTACATCTCTGTCCTGCTCTCTACCATTTTTATTCGGCTCTCCATGACATTTGCCCAGGTGCTCAGTAGCTCTAGGGAAGAAATGTTCCCTAAGAACAACAGATTCTACCCATCTCTGTATAAAAGCCAAAATGATGAAAATCGACTGCCCTCTGTAGTACACCATTATCGCCTTTTTAATAAGACCTGCTCTTACTGTGGTCCTGTAGTACAAAGATTAAAAAAGTGTGTCATAAAATGTTTTAGATTCAAAAAAACTTTCATCAAAGTCCCAACAAACATTTGAACTCCAGGTACCACATGTCAGAATTTTAAGCAAGTGACTGGCACTCAAAAGAGCTTTGGAGTGCAGCCTGTTCCTCTGCCTGGAACAAAGTTTAGTATTTCTGAGACAAATTGAGAAGAAAAGAGGTACATCAAGGTAATGCATTCTGCTCAGTGAATATCAGCAGATGATAAAGTTCAGGACATCTCTACTGAACTCCAGAGGTAATGCAATTTGCTAGTGTGCTCTTCTGCTCGGAAAGAGACTTATAAGCAAAATAAAATAAAAAAAAAAAAAAGAAAAACCTCACAAGGAAAGTGTAGTTGGAATTGCTGATATTTAAATGCTGGAGAAAACCGAAGCCATTGTTCTTTCCACACCCAGCTAATACTGCGTAGAGTCTTGCACTGTACTGAATGAAGCACAGACATTTGGCTGTAATTAAAAAAGATTAATGTGTTCTTATCAGTAAGATGATATGAATAATAATAAACTTCGACTGCAAACTTCATTTCTTTTCCAGGCACTAGAAGTCTAGAAATAATTAAAAAATAAAAATGAGAGTTTCCTTATGTATAAAACTATCTTTAAAATAGGCATGTACAGTGTTTATCCTGGCCTGAAATCTCCAGGTATGCATGTGTTCTTTCTTACTTATTTAATATACATAACATAACATCAGAAATCCTGTCTTGAATAATCATATCTATATCAGAATGAGGATGCCTTGTCTTCAGAAAAGGCAAAATCCACATTAAAACTAACACCGTGGATATTTACCTGCTTGACTAAAGGGACCACGTGAATCTTTCAATCATTTTCTTTAGCAAAGGTGAGAAGAACTTCATGTCACTCCTGCAGTTAATGAGTCATTTTTTTCAGGCCAAGTTTGGTGACAACAGCTTTCTAAGTTTAGTGGGCAAGGAAGAAGAGTTTAATCATCAAGGAGGAGAGAAGACATCTAGTTCTGGTTTGATCAGAAAATCAAGAAACTCCTTAGAATTTAGGTTTATATGAGAATATCCTTAAATATTTTACATCTTACATTGGATCAAATTACCTCATGGGCCACGAGGTAATTTATTTATATTATGTTCATTAAAGATGAAAGAAAGTGCATGATAAAGTGTATTTAAACCTTGTGTACAAAATTTTCACTTTAATGTCCTTCTGCATTGTTAATTTTAAGATTTTTTTGCATGATTCCAGGAGACAGCAAATTATTACTCAAATGTGACACCGTTTTGAATATTGTCTATCTGCAGACCTCACTTGAACTAAGTTTTTCTCGTAGTTGTTTTATAAAAACTTGACAGTTCTAACAAGAACAGATTGCACTCATCAGTAATGTTCTTAACATTGTTGATACAATTGGAAATTCTTAATTCTACTAATATTTACTCCAAGAGATTCACAGTTGCTTGTTTCCTGCAGACTGTGTTCCTTATAATTATATTTGTCTTGTCTAGGAGGAAAAAAGAAATTCATATGGCCAGTCATAGGTGTTCAATACCTCTGTACTGGAGTAAGAAATATAAAATATTGATAGAAAAATTGACAGAGGACACCTAGAGTTTGGGGTGGTAGTTTGCATTTGTTTGTTTGGGGTTTTTTTAAACATAATAGGTAATTTCTTTAGGTCAGATGTTATATAATTTAGAAGAAATTGTATCATTTTATCGGTGTTCTTCAGCAAGCAGCGAAGATGTTACTTTTTCCAATAAATATTTGCACTTGAGCTTCACAGAGTGTAAACTTAACGAACATGTAATTTTAAAGGTTTTTAAGGGAAAATGGCAAGGAGTTAATTGATAGACAACAGTTTAGAGCTTGATTCCAAGAAGCAATGAATAGTCTGAGCCGGTCAAGCAAACCCCAAAGAATACTCACGTTTAAGTTTCAGCACAGATTTACGTGCTGAGCTGGGGAAGAGAAAGGCTGCTTGGTAACTTCTAGGACTGGAGTTCTAATGGGTAATTCCAGAGAAATTAATTCATCAGTGAAAGCTGGTCAGATTAGTTTCTGGAGTCTTAAGTGTTTATTTTCTACTGCTCCATTTCCCTGTTCTCTCTCAGAGGAGAGTTGAAGAGATTTACTTGAACTTCTTTCTAAAATACCAAGTTGCAGCTGAGCAACTGAGCGATGCCGTTTCTTCCAAGCTTGCAATCACCATCTCTATGGAGAACAGAAGCACTTGGCTGGGGTATTTGCAATTCAATTTACACCAGCCTGTGCTTCGTTACCAATAGTTTTTCAAATTGCTTGAGATTCAGATGAGCACACCACTATTTTACCTGAGAATGGATTGAGGTTTGGATTATTTTCCCTCTGTTCCAAGGTTTTTGTACTGGGATCCTTAGAGTAGTTCCAAAGACTTTTACTATAGATGTGTTAAAGAGGAGTGATTATTGAATTGACCTCATAATGTTTCATGTAAGGGTGTATAATTACTTCATCCAGGAGTTCATCACCATGGAAAAATCCCTTTGCTATAAGAAAAGTCATTTATTAATCTTTTTATGTATCAGTAAAGAGAGTGGGATATAACTGCTCCTTAGTAAGAAATCAAGAGTCCAGACTGACAGCAACTCACTTTTCATTGACATATGTCCACATAAACACAGAGGAACCATTTGAGAATACCTGTAATAAGCTGCCATCTGTCCATAAAGCAGGAAAAAATCTTCTTTGTTTAATTTTGATTTAAAGACAGGCTCAATCTCCATGTGCCCACATGAGCTGTGTGGATGAAATAGGAGGTGATGACAAAAATATTGTATATTGTGAAGGGCTGCTGTTAAAACATAAATCCCTCTGTATCCGAAGATGTCTCTCCAGTATTCAACACTCTGCTACTTATTTTCATTTGTGTCTAAATCCAGTTCTTTATAGGTATCGCACTTTCCCGAGCATAAGGATGAGAAATAACCTTTATGAAGCTGGATAAACTAAACTATTAAAACAGACCAGCGTGGAGAGATTGGCTCCTCAAGCAGTCTCGGTGTTAGCAAGCTTTCAGTGTGAAATGCGTTTGGCCTAAAACCAACTTGTTACAAAAAACTTCCCGGCTAATTCAGTTGCAATAAGCTTAGTTAATTTTTGCCAGAACACAATTATTTACAAAGAAAAGCACAGTCTATTAAACACCTTCAGATGGCTGCAGCCGAGTAAGAGCTATTTTGCCTTGGGAAATGAAGGTGAAGCAAGTTGCACGAGAGGATTTGAACTGTGTTTTGTTACCTGGTATTCAGCAAGGGCTAAAATTCCTGTTCCGAAACTCTGCGTTGTCCCGTTGAATTTCCTGTCACGTTGGCCAAGCACTATGGTCTTACGGGAGGCAGGGTGGCACAGCCAGATGTGCTTCGGCTCACCATGATACGTCAAGCCAAGGAAATTTAAGAAGAGTCTGTTTTGAAAAAGACACGATCAGTGAAATCTGTTCACGTTTCATCTCTAAAAGGAAAAAGGCTTTTTATGGTCTTTTTATTTGAGCATCGAGTAAAGCGTATATGTTCAAAGTCAACTTATAAATTTCACAATCCTTGCAAACGAGAGCAACAAGAAATACCTTTTACAGTTAAATTGCTTTTTTATCACTTACAGCAAAACAGAATATTTGTTTTAAAAAACATCCATTGCCCAAGTTCAGTCATAGGTCCTTTCCTCCTTTTCCTTTATTTCTCTCTTAATCTTTCACATTGGTGACATCATTACGGAAGGGGAAGATTATTTAGTGAATTTACAGGAAAGAGACCGCAGAGACACATCCTTCCCCTCACGTTTCTCTGTCTTTAGGGAATTATTCAATGTTGTGCTAGAAATCCTCCAAACCAAGGGCAGTGAGAGGCGTGCCAGGCTGCATTTTTCAAATTAGAGGTTAAACGTGCATTGGAATATCAACAGAAACAAGGATATGCCAGGTTGTTTTTTTCAAATTCAGTGTTCCAAATAATGCCAACAGCTATGCCTTGTCCCCCAAAGCTGGGATCTGCCTTCTTCCTCTCTCCTAGATGTCTTCCTCAAGGTGCTGCAGCTCTTGGGCTCGTACAATCTATCTTGTGCATCATTTCAAATCTTCGACCTTGTGATCGATTGTGTTGATCCCTGCTCTGTTGGTCACTAAATGGCACTGTAATGTGAATTGATGGGAGGCTGTTTTGGTGTTTGTTGGGTTGTTTTGGTCTGGGTTTGGTTTTTTTTTAGAAAAAAAAAAGAAAAGAGAAGTGTAACAGCTCCTGAATCCTTTATTGGAGGGCTCTGATTTTCAGAGGGTACTGAGTATTCACGCACTTCACCTGCTCATACCATCCTAAGCACAACAGGCAAAACACCAAAACTCAGTCAAGTCAGCAAATTTCTGTGGGTAATTTTATTATCACTAATAATAATTTTGTATTTTCTTCTTTATAACCCAGCTGAAATTCTTCTTCCTTTTCCTGTCTCAAGAACAGCACATACAAATGGATTTGATTTCCCCTTTTTTATTCCAGTTGTGACAATCTGCATTAAACGCGTTAGGCTTCTTGGACTCTGACCTGAGCATTTTCTAGTCAGAGACTAGAACAACAATTTGAAAAAGGAGCTGAAACTGCAGTTAAAATTTCCCTGAATTTTAACCTTTAGCATCCCAGTACTCAAGTTCCAATTCATAATTTTTTAATAGATTTTCTTATACAATATCTTAATCACTTTAATCCTCTAAAGTTGAGATGTGGTGACTTACACACATACCCTTTTTTTTTTTTTTACTGAGAAAATATTCTGACATGTTAAATTCCATCTAATCCATGAGCACTGCTGTCTTTCACTGGAGGATCGTTATAAAGACAGACAATCATTCACTCACTTTGCAGGAGGAAAGGTGCAGTGCAATGATACCATGAAAGCTGATAATCCACTCATGTTTACACTTTCGATATTTCCCACAGAGCACTCTGGGACAAGGGACACAGATGATGATTTGACAAATGCCATCCTTTCATACAAATCCCCTGGATGCATTTGGGCTAACCTATCAGAGAATTCTACTCCCACTATTCATTTCAGTAATTAGATTTGGAGCGGTACCACATGCATGTTTATGGTAATCACAATTAACCCAAATAGTGATCTTTTTCCTTTCTCCCTTCTCTGTCTCGGAGAGAGAATTTGTTGCACACTGCCACAGTGTCTCCCAATAAATAAATACACCTAAAACACCCAAGTCTGCCACCTAATAGACCAAAATCCTCCGTAGTTTCCTGATCGCAAAGACAAAAAGAAATCACTGCTGAAATCTGGAGAAGAAAAGGAAGGAGAGAAAGCAATGAACTAAAGATGAAATGAGAGAGAGAGAAACATACATATAAAATTTTCATGGAGAATTTTGGAAAAAAAAAAGCTAATTTTTAAAAAGCTGAAGAAAAGGAAATCGAGATGTTAACCCATAAAATTTAATAAAATGAACTTTGTAGTAATGAAATATACAGATTAGAAGATAGTGGAATATAAACAAAAAATATATGTAGTCTTTTAGATATCTAAGTGCTTTGCATCTTTATTTTAAATAGTGACAGAAAAGCTATTAAAATATAGGATAGCCTTGGGACTGAATCTGCAGAAACTCATCGTAAACTCTTTTCACATTTGCATGGCATAAATGTAAAACAAATTACTATATTTAGATCTTTTCCAAACAGACTTCATAATACTTCTTCATGAATGATAATGTAGGTTTTCCTTCCCTCCCTCACTCTTACATCTAAATATACTGATGATCTTACTCCCAACTTCAGTTTTCCTTGAGGAAAACCTCACATTGACTATTTTTATTTTTTTATACATCATATGTGATATCTATTGCAATACTTAATGAAATTAAAATATGCTAGGTACCCATATAAAATACTTGGTAAATGTGGAAACTCTTAACCCAATTCAATTTTATGTGGTATTTTAAATTTCTTTGCGATTAAATTTTTATTAAGTATTGTAATAGATATTGCTTATGATGCATAAAATTAAGACACACATATACATGCACATCACATTGCATAGTGCATTGGTGCCACAATTAAGAAAAAAACAACCCTTTCCTAGGCTTTAACATTTACGCTTGTGCTTTTTTTTCTATGATACAACAGCGTATATTGTCAAAATACTTCTCTTCTGGGCTAAGGTACACCTAAGCACAAAAGGCTATTCATTCTGTTCATCTGTGTCGGCTTGGATTGTATGTTTCAGTCTGATCTGCCAGCAGTTGAAAAAATTGATCATTCTGTGAAATGAACAATTGATCTTGGTGAACTAGAATGAGACAATGAATGAGCTAATTTTTTTATATGCCAGAAAATGCATATCAGATAGTCCTGGCTGTCACTCTGGACTGACTTGGGTCATACTCAGACCCCTTAGCTGAAGGGAAAAGGTCACCCATCTTTCTAACAACCCTTTAGCTCACCCATTTACTCATAATGAACGTCTTTTTAACTGACTGAGGAACAAACCTCCACTAAGTTGCATATTTTTGCCATCAACAGATCAGGTACTATAACTACGTCTGTAGCCAGTTGTTTTCATTAGCTAAGATTCTCAACATTTTAAGTTCTACAGATGAAATTTCACAGTCTGTTATCTTTATTAGGACCTGGAAACCATGAACCTGTTTTAAAATCTTTTCTCTTTTTTTTTTTTTTTTCTTATTTGGCTAGATTTAAAAGAACTGAACAGGAAAATGACCAGCTGCTTAGATTACCACTCCAATCCTCTCATGAATTTTTAAAGGTAGGGATTTTCCTAGAACCAACATCAAATAAAGGATCAAATGCCTTCTATTACAGAATACAAATGTGATGTTCAAAATCCCTAGAAATTACAGTCTTTGAGAACCATCTGGACCCACATGCTATGCAGAAGAGGAGAAACACAAAGGAAGTGCTGATTAATTTTAATGTGGGGTGAAAAGACTTGTAATTAAATGCAGCTTTATTAACTTGCTGTTGTTTGTAGCTCAAACCTTCAAAAGTCATGTCACAGCCTAGACATCTCAAAAGTAGATGCTTTTTCCTCATTTTGAAAGCTTATTGGATATATTGATAACAAGAGTAGGTTTGCAGAGGTGGCATTGATTTATTTCATGGACAACCACTGCATCAGTTCAGTAATTATTTCCATTAATGACTTGCAGGCTTTTATCTTTATATGCACACATACATATATATGCATATATATACACACGTCTGCTTATGACAGTTTAAACAAATTTGCATTTTGTCATGAAAAGCAGAGTCAGATCTTTTTATTAGCAGTCATTCAGTACACTTTAACCTGTAAATTTAGAGCTTTAATTTTTATCTGGGTTGCCAATAAGTGAAAAACTGTATGTTTATCAGAAATTACTTGATGACACAGACCTTCATTTGCAGATGTACTTGGCGATTGTTTTTACTGCGAGTACAAAATACTGAAAGGGGACAAGTTTTTTTCAAAATGTTATTAACCACTCTTCCAGCACCTTTCATGGATCAGAAATTGTTCACTCACTTCTCTCTGATCAATTGGTGAGAAGATTTAAATGAAAAAGCAGTTATAGATGAATGAATATAGAGTTCAATCAAAAAAAGGAGGTAGCATGTGACCATACCACTAAGTAGTGTTTAGGCTTGGTACTGTTCTCTGCAGGGAAATTATTTCCTCCTAGAATTACTGGCCAGGCAATAAGAGGCCCACATTTGTTTTCGGTGTGGTATTTTCATTGTGTGTAGAAACACCCTAATTAGAAGAGTCTATTTCTCATGCTTACTCCAAAATGAAGACAGCAAATGGCACAGCAAAATGCACAGATTTCCTACTTCAGAAAAAGGAAAACAGATAAAAACCTATGAGAGAAGAAAAAACAGACAGTAATCTGGAAAAATAAGGAAATCTAAAAATATGAACTATCAAAGTATTTGTACCAGAATTTCCTATAATGAAACCATAGAAAACAATAAAATTTATAGAACCATAGAATAGAATCACAGAAAGATTTGGCTTGGAAGGGTCCTTAAAGATCATCGACATCCAACCCCCTTGCCATGGGCAGGGACACCTCCCACTAGACTGGGTTGCTCAAAGCTCCATCTAACCTGGCCTTGAACCCCTCCAGGCATGGCCCTTGTACTTTATTTCCCTTTACCACTAAATATTTATATTTTTAAATTCTATTCTAAATTGTTTTTTGCTGTACTTGAACTCCATTAGACACAGCCCTATCCTCCCATGCACAGAGAAGAGATTTTTTTCCTTTACCACTGGACCAATCTTTCAAAATCCCACTAGGCACATTGTCTGCTGAGAGTTATTAAACACATGAAAACTAACTCCAGTTGAGGAAGCCCACTGACTGAAAATAGTTCAAAGTTGAGAAGGTTTTGGATGTATCCTCTTTCCCTGTACTTAGTTTCTTTTAGCTCCTGTTTCTGGCCATTACTAGAAACACGATAACAGGCAAGGTGGACCTTTGAGATAGTTTTTTCTTTCCCATTCTGATTTTGTATAACTTTGAATATGGTATTGTATCCCCTCTCAACCTTCTTTTATTTAGCTTTTTTTTTTTCAGTAGGTAGGTCATGTTTTTTAGAGCTTGATCATTCTCTTTCCTCCATAGCAGGCATAGATTGCATAGAATGATAAATACCTTCCTTGAAACACAGCTCTCAAAAGAGAGCTGTGCACTGAGTTCATCTAAGCTCAGTGGAGTGGAAAGGTTTCTTCTCTGATTTGGTAGATCTTGTTCAGGCTGGGCTGGTCACCAAATGAACCACAGCTGCTCTTTTAACCTCTCTCCCTTCAGAGAAGAAACAGAGAGTGGGAGAGAGAAAACTTAGGCTGGAAAAGAAACAACTATTTCAATGAAATATTATTAAAAAAAAAAAAAAAGAAATACAAGCAATACAGTACCAGGCTCCCAGAATGATGATCATGTCACTGTAGTTGCCAGAATGGATTCAACAACGGATGGGAACTGGATTCAGGAATACATGGATCAGCATCACATGCAGACAAAGAGACAGAGATATCAGATGCTGGCCATCAAAAAAAGAGGCTAAGCCCTTTACTCCCTCAGCTTTTATACTGATGATGGACAGATGAGATGGACTTCCCCATTGGTCAGTTTTGGGTCACCTGTCCTTATCTCCTCCTCCCCACAGGTGTAAGCCCTCTACACTTTTCCACTTCAATCATAACACCTGTTCTTCTATCGTGCAGGTTTGTTTGACTCAATTTGTTCTTGACTGTTGTTTATCTCCTTACTGTCATCCATGCACTTGCAAATAAGTCCTTTGATTATCTTTTCCAAAGTTTTTAAGCTTTGAAGTTAACTGGCCTAAATTCCCCCTTTTCCTCCCTTTTCAACACCTGTGCTTCATTCTCCAGTGTTCCACTTCCTTATCTTTCTCAAAAACTATTTTGCTTATGAAGTTGTTTCACAGCTTTTTTCAGTTTTGCTAGGAAAAATCCACAAAAACTTGGTCTACCCAAATCTCTGAAGGAGTTGAAGAATTCCATATGTGTGCCACTTAGAAAAATATGTGACTTTTTTTTTGGTAGTGCATGACATACTGAAGTTCTGGAAGGTAACTTTTTACTTTTATTCTCAAAATGACTCACGTTACCTACTTGAGAGCATTGTGACAGCAAGCAAAAAATTGTTTCAAATTATGAATCCTGAAAACTCCGTTCACTTTAGAACTTGACAGCACCATCATTCAGCTCACTTGCCTGCCCAACATGGGTAGTGTGTCTTTTACCATTGTGTAAACCCTATTATTTAACGTACTTGAGTAAAATACAAGGTTCATATGAAGAATTTTATTGCTTTGTAAACTTTCTGTGAAATACTGCAACATGAGAAGATCTGATGCGACTGAACCTGGACTGATGCTGGAAAGGGAAAATATGCAGCTCCAACCAATTAAAAATATATTGTCAAGCTGGTTGGCAAAAGAGTAGGTAAACAGGAACTGACAGTTATAATTTATTTTTATTCAGAAATGCTGCAATCAAACTCCTCATAAAAAGCTATGTGGAAATACAGATATTTTTGGATAAGAGGCAAACAAGTGTTATGGATTGGATACCGACAAAATAAATAGTGTTTTCTAAACATGGAAATATAAAATACAGAGTTTGCTAAATGGTGCAATTTAGGACTGTTTTTAGTCTTCATTAATTATCTGGAAACAGGATGAATAGGGAAAATGAATGAAGCAAAGGAAACTAAATGCTGGCTGCTTTTACAACCAGTAATATTCTCTGTTTTTTTGTAAGTTCAGTCAGTACATTAGCCTTTTTTTGTGCTTCAATTTCAAGAGAGGATCGTAAAAGGTACAGATCTGAATAACTGTGCTTCATAGCAGATCCAATTCTATTGTTCCTCCTCATGAGAAGGTTTTTATACACATGCTGAAAGTAGGAATCAGTTTAGAAGAACTGAAACTAGCTAGTGAGTCACGATGTGTTGACCCCTGAGGCAATTACTATCAGGTTGTCTTGGTGCCTGTTCTGCATCGGGACTCTTCCTTCCCAGTTGTGTACACCCTACATGTATAGATGTTGTAAAGATACGTATTAATTCATTCTTAGACTTCCATTATGGTGCAAATCCTGAGTTTTCTTTTTTATAAGTTCTGGCATGTTCATAGAAGACAAGTGTCTCAGATTGTGAATGCTTGTGAGACGCAGATAACTGTGTGAATGTGTTTGTGCAGGATCGTCTCAAACTAAACCTTTGGATTCTCAAGGCCAAGCCCACTGTAGTGAGCTACAACCAGCATGGGTTGGTTGTAAACAGTGATAACAGCCTGACCGAACACAAGTGACACACATGGGACTCTCAAGTGTAGAGATAACACATTATACATTTGTCAAAAGAACCAGCTGGGAAGCTAGTGATGCTTTGGGCTTCTGCATATAGAGAGTTGAGGCTGGGGAAGCCTTGTCCCGTGGGAGATATTCTCTGTAATGTACTAGCCATTTCTGGAGGAACTCTAGGGAGACAACTGGAGCTGCAAACAGCTGGAGCACAGGAAACCAACAGAACTTGTTCAAACCAACCAACTAAGCTTAACATGAGCTGGCAGTGTGAGCTGGCAGCCCAGAAAGCCAACCCCACCCTGGGCTGCATCAAAAGAAGTGTGACCAGCAGGTTGCAGGAGGTGATTCTCCCCCTCTACTCTGCATCCGTGAAACCCCACCTGGAGTCCTGTGTCCAGCTCTGGAGTCCTCAACAGAGGAAGGACATAGAACTGTTGGAACAGGTCCAGTGGAGGGCCATGTAGATGATTAGAGGGACGGAGCACCTCTCCTGTAAGGACAAACTGAGACAGCTGGGGCTGTTCAGCCTGGAGAAGAGAAGGCTTCAGGGAGACCTTAGAACAGCCTTCCAGGATCTGAAGGGAGCTCCAGGAGAGCTGGAGAGGGACTCTTTGTCAGGGAGTGTAGTGATAGGACAAGGGGTAATGGTTTTAAACTAGAAGAGGGGAGTTTTAGATTGGATATTAGAAAGAAATTCTTTGCTGTGAGGGTGGTTGCTCCAGGTTGCTCCAGAGAAGCTGTGGCTGCCCCATCCCTGGAGGGGTTCAAGGCCAGGCTGGATGGGGCTTGGAGCAACCTGGTGTGGTGGGAGGTGTCCCTGCCCAGGGCAGGAGGGTTGGAACTGGGTGATCTTCAAGGTCCCTTCAACTCTGACCATTCTATGATTGTACGATTCTAACTTTCAGTCTGGATTTCCCAGAAAAGAAACAATCTCCTTGATGGGAAAGAAAGGTAAGAATCAGCAACATTGTGGGGGAATTGATTGCGTGAAATAATCAAATGAGGTGGAAGTATTAGTTTTGTTGGTTCTTAAATAAAGCTAAGTGTTCAAACCTGCTATGGATTGCCATTTAGCCTGTCTCTCCTGTGACAGGCATGACCAAGAGGATAGCTCACGCTCTCTACACGTATTATAGACAAAAACTGTGAGGACCTTAAAGTTAATCTTTGCAGTTCCTGCTGCTGTTTTAAGCAAGACCGTTTCTCTGCACTCTGATAAGAAGGTCTGAGGGGTACTCAGACTTGTGCTGGCCCTTGCTTTCACAGGAAACTAAAAACAGACTTGAAGATTGGCACAGAAAAATGATGTTTTGGCAGGATTCTGTTTTTTTATCAAAATTGCTCTCTTTTTGCCACAGTGGCAGCTGGAGTTGGAAAGAGGATTGTTGAAAGAATCACTTTATTACCTCTGTGAAATTTGGCTCATCCTTAAATCTACTTAACCATGGCAGGCTAAACCATCTTTGGAAACAGATTATGCTTTCTATGGGCTGTACTATACTGTAGAGCTCAGCAAAATGCAGACATCCTAAGGAGCTCTCTAGTACCTCTTTATCCTGCAAGCTGACTGACAAATTCTGCCCTTTGCCAAGCACGTGACACTTCAAGTGACATTTACAACCTGTGCAGTGTTATGGAGATGGGACTGAGAGTGAAATCTTTTTTTCTTTTTATATTAATTCTACCCATCCTCAATTTTTTCACCAACATATGATGGAAAACTCTTCTTCACACAAATGCAGGGACTGGGGTGGCTTTGTATGAAATCAGTAGAAAGTCTTCCCTTGAATTCAGTGACAGCTTTTACTTCTGCAAAAAGATCAGCAGCTCAGGAAGGGGATCTCTTAGCCTAAATGTTCTTTCAGACATTTGAAATTTTAGCAGTAAAATAGCATTGGATATTGGATATGGAGATATATATATATATATATATATATATATAGGATAATACCATCTCGTATATTGCATCTTCTATGTATAGCAAGATACTTTTTGTTCATATTGCTAATTAGTACATGCATCTTCTCTAGATCCCCATTTTCCTTTATCCAATACTCTCAAGCAGAACTATTAATAGAATTTACATAAAGCCTTTATTTGCCTGAGAACTTTAGTGTGGGCTATGGCAAAAGGGAAAAATACTAATAAATTTGTCTTTTGCCTTATTGTTTTTTCCTGATGTATCTGCAGTGGCCAATAACAGGAATTGGCAGAATTGATGTTTCCAGCTGCTGTGGCTGTTGATCACGTATGGTGCCTCATATTGATCCAAAGGGCCATGTTTCTGCTATCAGTCCGGGCACAGAAGTCTCACCAGGCATAGCTAAAACTGCATTGGCCAGAGTGGTGAAAAGTAATACCATATTAATAGCCTTCAGCTTCCACCTAATCCTTGGTAAAAGCTGAGGGGTAAAGAGAATTTCCACTTCACAGGTGTGAACACCTGTAGGTGGGTACCAGTTTTTAAGTGTTCTACCACCTGCACATCTCTGGGTATGGTGCTCCGGGGACAATCTGCAAGCTGTGTGTCTGCTGAAAGTACGTTCACGGTGTGTTGACTTCCCGCTCTGTTTTGGTTCCTGTTTTACCTCGATATCACAGTTGATCATCCTCTGGAGGCTGTCAGACCAGGGAGAATTTTTTGGGGCACTTCTTTGAGGCATATACGTGCCTTACTCCTGATCTATGTCCGTTCCCCTGCAACTATATAAAATTATTCTGCCTTTTAGCATTACAGAGAGAGCAGCAGGCTTTGATAAGCTCTTTGGGCAGTATACCTATTGGGGTTATTGATTTTGTGTACTCTTTTATTTGACTGGCTTAAAACAACTTTTAGCAGTTGACTAGGTTGTAATTTTCCTTCCTCTCATGAGAAATTTTAATTTTAAAATCCTAAAATAGAAGGTGTACAGTTCAAACAATGGCCAACCTGAAGAACCAGTGTGATAGGTGCTTAGTTTCTGGAATATTTTCCCAGCTCTTATATTGAGAGTTAAAGCCGATTTCTAATTTTTATTCCACTCATTACTAAACAGGAACACTGAGGTCACAGCAAATAAAGCAGTATGAGTTAATGAGAACAGCTTTAGCAAAAAGAGGAGGTGTTTCTCAAAGTACATCAAGTGCTTCACATACATTAAGAAACCCCAGCTGAATCGATTTAATAATGTTGGGATTTACACAATTATTACAGAGCCTTCATTATTCACCCAGCCTGCACATACCACAGCACAAATGAACATCTCAGTCTGGTGGTATTAACATTGCCATTTTCTAACCCATTCCCAGGCCATCTGCTACACGCTGCTCATTCACTGCTTTAACATTTAACAGTTACCCAACTGCAACTTAGCAGATTTGTGTACTTTTGAAAACAGCTGGTTTAATAACTGCTTCGGAGCTTTTGGAATAAAGAAATTACTTTGTAGTGCTTTACAATACACTTTTTTTTTTTTTTTAATCAATGTCTCTGAGAAAAGAGTATAACAGTTGCTTCCTCAAATTTATGAATTTACAATTTTTCATTTTATTTCTTGTCACATAAGGAAAACAATAATTCAAGAAATCTCTTACTATTCCTGTTTTATTTCTTGTCCTCTTCTCAACTACAGAGGAAATATTGATGTGCTGGGGTAATGAAGGAGCTTCATACGTCAATCTGTTGGAAAGGCTCCAAGTTAGAGCTTGTCATGTGAAAGAACATGCATGTACTTTAAAATATAAAATCAGAGCATAGTAGTAACAAGTAAGTTAAATTAGTAGTGAACTTTGAACACAGCCGAACTGTAACCCTAAGTTTCCAAACTTGATGAGAATGTGAAAATAATCTTCATTCCTCCCCTATGACTGGCTGGATCTTCTCTTTACTTTGTCTTCTGTGTATTGTAAATAGTTACAGTTTAGGTGCTTTTATAATTTCACAAGATAGTCTCAATCACAAGGACAAAAAAGCCTTTATCACTCACCTGAAGCAGTTTAAATTATATCTATAAATATATATGTCTTATTTAGTTGCTTGTTCTACATACCATTCTAAGCTAATTAACCCTTGCTTCATAAACATTCAGGTAGTTGTTGCTTGACACTGACATTGATATTTATCTTAAGAACCATAAGGGAAGTGGTTAAACAGACAGAACTTAGTATTAATATGCTACAAAAGTGACAATTCATGAGGTTTCTTTCAAAGCACCTCTTTTTTTACACAACCATCAATCAAAGTGACAGCATCTGTTAGATTAAGTTTGAGTTCTCCAGTACAAATTAATTAATCTGTCCAGTACTTCCTATCTCGCTGTTTCAATCAACCAACAAATAAAGCCAATCAGGACTTCAATTCTTTACTGATTAGCCAATAAACCATGACAGCATCCTTGTGACAGTACTTCTGGGGTTCTTACAGAAGCTTATTTATAGCAGGTAGCAAGTGTCATCAGATCAGCCTTCACAGAAACACAGAGTGGACGTTTTATTTTATTTATTTATTTATTTTAAACTAGCTTCACAATAACGACAAATGAAAAAGTGGGATTTGAATAAGACATTTTCTGAAATGGAAGAAAAAGTGAAATCACAGAAAATGAAAGTGCACTGCTGGTATGTTAATAATAGCTTTCGACTCCTGTCGCTGGAAGCAGAGCGTCAAGAAGTGTAAAACTGATTTATGCAATGACCTGCATGCAGGTAAGTTACAAATGCCCTAATGTAGGAAAAGCCTGTCACATGTGGTCACTCCAAGGACATTCCCTATGCTCCTGGAAAAGTTATACATTCTAGGCACATGACAAAGAGTGAGAATAGGAAGCTCTCCAGCAGCCTGTGGCAGATTAAGAAGGAAAACTATGCCCTCAGCACACAATTATTAGCCCAAACTAATCTGGTTTGGACCCTTACAATGAGCTTTTTCCAAGACAAAGCCAGGACAGAGTCATGGGAATGGTTCACTCTGGATTCTCTCACCAAAAAAAGGCAACAGGAGTGGGACTACAGAAGGTCTGCTCCTTTCTCTCAAGCCTACTGTCTACCAGCGCCATCCCAGCAGACTTTTCACACCTAATACTGACATAAAACCGTATGCAATTTCCCTGGACATAACACACATATTTCCACCTCACAGGAGCAAAATCACCACTTTGCTAATATACAATTTTAAAAATTAGTAGTGGTATCTTCTTTCCCAGGGCCGAAGGAGACTTAGAACCAAGAATACTGTAGTGCAAATAAGGCCAGTCTGTTTTAAAAGGAACTTGTCCTAATTAATCTGTATGACTTGACCTTGGGACTGAGGCTTGTTTCTTGCCCTTCTTATTTAGCTGTTCAAAGATGCCCTTCACCTATGCACTCTAATAGAGGCAGAAAAATACAATAAAGTGCATACTACTTTCCATTTGAAGCCAATACTATTATCTCATCTGCATTCCAGTACGAATATCTGGTGGACAACTCAAGTAGCACAGCTTTCTGCCTTTTCCCCCTTTAGTCTCATTTTCTTACCTACAAAGTCAAGAAAAGCTAAATTTTCTTGCCTTCAAAGGGCTTCCCTACCATATAATTGAAGTTGGTTTCCAAAGCATGAATCCAACCTAGATCTGTGTCTATCATCAGCAAGAACATGATGTCAGTTTGGTATCACGTGAGGTCTTTACAGTTTATGTAAAGCAGAATAAAGTTTTGCTACTGGAGATCAAAAGGTGCTTTTCAGAATTTATTGTAAAGGTCTCATTAAAGTTCCAATTAATTCAGTACCAAGGCTCAGAGGTAGCAAGATCAGGCGTTAATACAATAAGGATCTAATTCTCAATATAATTCCTGCTAGTGTCGACAGATGTAATTTAAAAAGCAATGTCTGAGGAACATCAAAAAAAACCCTTAGAAAATAAATATGCAAAGGTTCTGTAACAGAAACATTATGGCTAATAGAAACATGAACCGTTCTATTTTTGAAGTGTTAAGGAAATCAGGTTACATACAGAGTGCTATTACCATGAGCATAAAATTACATTGTAATTAAATTCCTAAGTAAAAATTTAATATTTTAAATGACTTAAAAACAACAGCAAAACAACAAAGTATGAACGAGTAATATTGGATTTCAAATTATTTTCACTTTCATGATTACAGTTCTGAAAATAATATGCAAAGCATTATTAAAATGCCTCTTTCATTTCAACAGTTTTCCAATAAAATTAATATAATTAAATGCATTGGAATTTTGTAGAAGTTGAAAAGTAGATTGATGATGAAGCATAAAACATTTAATGTAACTCTGGGTAAGAAATTACAGAGAAACTGTATTACAAGTTCAGCATAGTTGATTTTAGAATGATTTATTTAAGTTCAGTTTTTCACCCACAACATAATAATGGTTGTAACTGTCAGACAACTTGGTATTTGCATAAATGCAAATGAATAGAAGGCTATATGTTCCTGACATCTGAATATTTTGATTTTATTCTGTTCTTTCTTCTGCTCAGTATGTTACGGCACACCTGCTAGTGTGTTATCTGACCCTTCTTGAACTGTTGACTGGATGACTTAAATCTGCAATTTCCCTCATTGTCTCTCTAGAAGCAGCAGTTTAGAGCTGCTGAAATTATTGTAACGATGGTGGGTTTTGGGTTTTTTTTTTTTAGTTTTGTGGGTTTTGGGGCTTTTTTTGTCTGCCATGTTTCAATGGAAGCAATGAACCTACTTTAAATAAGAGAGACACTGTAATATTGCTGCAGCTAATGATACTTCACGCCAGGTTCTCTTCTAAGATTGGGTGGATTCTACTGGAGACAAGGAGATATTTATAAACTCATAGGTTCAAGAAGTCCAAGACTATTTTTTAAATTATGCACTGAATTGTTAGTATGCACTTCTGTCCCAGGAAGTCTACTCTTCAGACCGATATCTTTCATTCGCTGTTATTACTGCTGGATTTTTTTGTGATTCAGTTCATCCCCATAGTTTTGTACTGATGGGAAATAAACACTAACCATCTTTTGAATAGCGGGAAACTCAGCAAAATCTGAGTTACGCATTTCTAGGTTCCTTTCTAAGTGTTTTGAGGTACAATCACTGATGAATTCTATCAACCACTCTTACATGTGCAATCCCTGTTAATTGTCTCCAAACAGAAGAAAGTCTTGTGCATCTTGGGTCACAAGAATGTGTAAGAAACTCGGCTGAATCCTCATACTTTCACTTGTTCTACTCTTCCTCCTTTCTGCCTTCTCCTGGTGTGATTTCATCTTTTTGTTTATACATCTAAGCATTTAGAATTTGCACTGGTAGTGCACATTACTTAATTGTTCCATCTCTGTTTCTTCTTTCTATATGTGCACACTTTGCACATATAGTCCCATTTTCTTAGTGTAATTTTTTAGCAGTATTGGGACTTTTCTCCCTTAAAATGCACCATTGTTTATTTTAATGTAAACTTTTTCACAATGCCTTAATGCCACCCTTTTAAATAAACCTCCCTCTGTGTTACAGTGAGAATGTACAAACAACAAAATATTACAAAATAATGAAGAAAAAGTGTTTCCAGGTTTCAGAGCGGTACTTTGGATTGTGACATTTTATCAAGTTTCATCGGCCATGCCATGTTTCATATCTCGTGTAACATCAGATGCTGTAGGCTGAAGCAGCCTGACGTGTGGAACATCAAAATGTACTGTACTGTGTGTCATCCAAGAAATCTTTGACAATGTTGTTAGCAAAAAGCATAGGATTCACTCAAGAAAAAAAAAAAAAACACACAAAAAAACCAACAAACGAAGAACAATAAAGGTTTCTTCACTTTACTAAAAGTTAGGTCAGATTAAAAAATNCACACAAGAAAAACAACAAACTTTACTACTTTCACTTTACTAAAAGTTAGGTCAGATTAAAAAATAAATATATGGGCCTGGATTTATTCTGGTGAGTTAAAAAAATAAATTCTCTATGAAAACATTTGCTTTCATTGTCCCACAGGGACACGTACAGAGACGTACTCACATGGTATCTTTTCCTATCTAGGAGGCATGCTTCTTACAATATATGTCTTAATTTGGCTCCAGGAATTTCTCTGAAGACACAAAAGATCCTGATTTTCAGATAAGTTGTGCAACACTTAATCTTTTAAATGTGAAAAGGAGATGAAAGGTATTTAAAGTGTGGCTTCAGAATTCCCACTAGAAATACTATCTGAAAGGAGAAATCTGCTGGAAATAATTCTAATTGCTTCTTTTGATCTCGACTAGGGGAACTAACAACACTGACAGAAGATCTCTGGTGGGTCCTGTTGATGCAAAAAACAGCATCACCCCAGCTGCTCGCCTTGTTTCTCTCCTTGAGGTTTCCATTTCCACTGCAAAGCTGTAGGAAGGGAACACCCGCCTACACATCCAGTAGGTGTTTTGGCTTGAATCTGGGGCCTTGGCTTAAAAATACCATTCAACTGGGTTTGCATGAAGATGCCAGACCCTGCACGGAGGCACATTCACTACGGGCACACGCTCTCTTTGGCTCATTCTTCTGGGGAAGGGCTAAAATTGTGGATGGCTGCTGTAGGGACATCAACCAGCACGAGTATCCTAAATCTCACATTGAATACTGAAGAAGAAAAATTTCCATATCTCATTTGTTAACATAACACCCCGTTTAAATCTCAGATAGATAACTCCCTCATGATGGTATCTGGAAAACAATTTTCAGGTAATTTATTATTTTTAATTTCCCCCACATATCTTGTGTTTCTGCAGAATTTAAGCTCCTCTCTGAAGGACAAGGGAAAGGAGGTGAAGAAATTTTGAGGAGTTTTGTTCATAAATGTAAATTTGTTAGTTTATTTGTAGATTTGTCTCAAAGTTTTGTGGAAACCTGATTTAAATTATTTAACTAAATCCAAGCAAGCCACAAAGTGAAGAATTTGAATGAAAGAGTTGTTTGTTGGTTGGTTTTTTTTTTTTAATAAAGGTATTTGCAGGAGTAATTTTCTGAATTAATAACTTTTTTCCTTTTTTTTTTTTTTTTTTTTCAGAATACTTTAGTTATAAGCCAACATCTATACACTGTGCATATAGTAAGTGGCTTTATTATTATTTTACCTTCTACATAGGAATAATGGTCATGAAACTTAACTGTGTTATCAGCCATATTACCACCAAACATGGTCCTGGTCTCTGGAAAGACTTTCTTTCAATGAATGATATCAAGCTCTAGGAATTTTCTTTATTTCATCTAATTTTCACTTTTCACATGTGTAACAGTACCTTGAATGAATTTCTCAATGAACAATAAAGTATTTATGTAAGTCTCTATCTCATAAAATACACTGGACAAATTCATTTGGAGAAATGTCAGAATTGCTGTAGCTTCCAAGAAGTCACAGGCTTTTTTGATTTCTAATGGTGAAAGTGGATATTGTCCTAGGAGATGGAGCTTCTTGTTTCAGCTACTTTTAGAAAACATATATATGTATGTATTACGCTAATGGCATTTCCTTTCGAAATCTTTTCTTTTTCAAAGAAAGTATAACAATGCTGGCAAAAAAAATATATTCGAGCAAAAAGATTTTTTTTTTGTTGTTTCATCTTAACCGTCAGATTGAAAAACCAAGTGTTTGCCGCCTCAATATTAGTGACTGATACTGCATTTCTCATGTTGCCCTGTGTTGAGTTGTGTGTTGATTTCTGCAAAGGTCAGGAGACACATTTCCTTCCACTCCTTAGCCCAGTCTGCAGCACTTAATGCTTGGCTGGAGGCATTCACTGGGACTTTTGCCTTTCTCTTAAACATCAACTATTAGTTACTGCCAACGGCAAGACGCTTTCTTATCTTGCATGGCAAATTGTAGGTTCTTTTTCTCCCCTCACAGGCAAACAGACCTGGTTGAACAGATAGACAGTCCTTGAAATGAAATGCCATTCACAAAATGTTTTTTTTCTCTTATATGAAAAAAAATCTGTCTAATAAATAACATGAACATTTAGAAATCCCTTTCTTTCTTGGAATAATTATCTTTTCTTTCATTTTACCCCAAATTTGATGGGGCAAGAGAAAGCAATGCTGTTTTTTCAGGTGGTTCAACAGACAAAAATGTCAGAGTTTTAGGCGTTATTCTGGAAGGTTGTTTGTAGCAAGAGGGATCAAGTATTCTAAATGTGTCACGCTGCCTCTAGGAGAGGCGAGGGACCTGCTGAAGGCAGCGAAAAGGGGAGGTGTTTGATCTTACCAGTCCGGCAATCAACACCTCGCCTTGTTGAGTAAGTACCATCTCAGGTCTTCCAAATCTTAAACATCTGCAATGGTCAGTCAAGATCTTTTCTCTCAGCAGCAGAATCTCATAGTTCTTTCCAGGCATTTAGTGGGATCCATGAATGACAGCTCTCTACCTGCCAGGCATTTCAGAGCCCTCTTCTGTGGCCAGGCGTTACACAGCAGCTGAGAGAGACGGTCATCACAAGCAATCCCTACAGCATTTTGCCTCCCTGACAGCTCTTGCAGCCTCTGGTCAACTGCAAGTCTATAAATCCTAAATTACTCTTGGTCTAGGAGGTAAGGTCTTGCCTGTCTTATTCTTGAGCTCTCTCAGCATCCACTGAATTCATAAATTGGAACAGAACAGAATAGAATCTTTTCTATTAACAATCATCTAGTCCAACTGCCCAACTACGTCAGGACTGACCTAAAGCTAAAACATATTCTTCAAGGCCTTGTCCAAATGCCTTTAAACACTGACAGGACATTGGCCACCTCTCTAGGAAACCTGTTCCATTGTTTGACCAGTGAGAAGAGGCTGCACTAGAATTCTGAAATCATTTTTAGGTTTGTTGCTTCCATCCAAACATGATCGAGATCATTATTTTTTAAGACAATAATAAGTGAATCCAACCACACGTGTATTGAAACTTTGAGAATAATGCTGAAAGAGTGGTCTGTATGAGAGCTGTTCATTACATTTTGGTGTTATGTTAATGGGAAAGGATGAGCAGTTTGCAACCAAATGGGAGGGGAAGAACACGGAAGGAAAAACACAGTGCAAGGGGGTGAAATAAAGCAAGTGGTGCTTTGGGAAAAAGAAAGGAGAAGTTGTAGCAAATAGCTGATCTGAACAAAACAAAGAAAATCTGCTCAAAACTGAGATGCTGAGATTCTGTTTACCTTTGGTGGTAGTCTCAAATTCCTTTAGCAGTACCTCATACTACAGATCAAAACAATGAAAGATAAGTCGAAATCATAAAGTTTCAATATAAAATTCAGTTAGTTACTGGGAGATATGTCCTGGACACTTTTTTATTACTAAATAGTTGAAGTAGTTTCGAACTCCGGCCATCCATGTCTGCAAATTCCCTATTTCACACTGCCTAAGACTTTCAGCTACAGCACTGTTCAATTTGATATGGGTAGATCAGAAGATTTGAGGTGGAAACCGAGTGCTTCAGTAAAAAGCCTAAATTCTCATCTCAGTGGATTGGAACTTAGGTGCCTATCTCCTTTGAATACTGTCAATAAAGTTATCATATATACGTGTGTGTATATATTTGAAGAGCCATGAATCTACATCTTCTAAATCTAATCTTCTAAATTCTAATCTAAATCTACATCTACTGCACATTCCCATGAATTTCAGTCCCAGGAGCAAAGTACTTATTCATTTCTCAATCTTACTAATATCAACATGTTTTTGTTACCACTAATAATAAATCATCAAGGCTTATTTTGGCTTCATAGGTAATTTGCTTCCATCTCATTTAATAATTTACAATAATCAGTAGTGTTTAAGATCTTCGCAATTTTGAAGTTGTGTTACAATCAAAATGCATTTAGATTGCTGTGCAATTCAACCTTACAAATCACCAGCCAATCAGCACCCCCGATGCTGTGAAGCACTCTTGTTTTGCTCTAAGTGTTATCTCATGCTGCTCTTAACACATTTGGCAATTGAGAACATTGTCTGCCTTTTGGTGCCTGCCTCCATTCTGTGTTTAATGTCTGAGACTTCACTACTGTTCTCTTCAATTTGGCACGGCGTTTTAGCTGTTGCTATCCGTGCAGTGGTCCTTTTTGATTCAATACATGTAGATTCAACTGCACATTACAGAGATATAAATTATGAAATGAATACATTTTGAAATGCGGGAACTCTACTTAGTGCCTGTTTGACTCCAAGGAAATGATGGACTTCAGGATAGTTTTGCCTCTGGTTAGATTTCAATAGCATCTTCGCTGTGCTGCCTGGGAAGCTGCAGATGGATATGACCTGCATTTTACATTCCAAAGTAAGTGTAGGAACACGAGGAATTAGTTCTTCAGCCTTCAGAATGACTTCTCCCTTCCATTGTTTGATCCTTGGAGGATCTGGATAGTTTTTATGTTGTTTTGTGTGATCCAAGATGGATTTAATCATAGAATTATCATAGAATCACAGAATTGCCTAGGTTGGAAGGCATCTTCCAGATCACTGAGCCTGACTATCAACCTAACACTGACAAAACCCATCCCTAAACCACGTCTCTAAACACTATATCTACCCGTCATTTAAATGCCTCCAGGGATGGTGACTCCACCACTTCCCTGGGCAGTCTGTTCCAATGCTTGATAACTCTTTCAGTGTAAATTTTTTTCCTAATAACCTATCTGAACCTCCTTGAAGCTGTTTCTGCCTGTTCTATCACCTGTTTCTTGAGAGAAGAGACCAACCCCCACCTGGCTACAACATCCTTTGTAGTTGTGGAGGGCAATAAAGTCTGCAAAGACAAATTTCTCACCACCTTTTGACAGTAGTAGCATTTTTGTTGCTCTTTTTTTGAGTACATTCATAAAAAACTCCAGAGTTTCTATTAGATTCTTCTGATTTTTTTTTTATTGCTGATATTTGCTTTTTATACGCAAAACAATGCTTTATTTTTATTAGAAATCTAATTGTTTGATATGGGGAACCCTATAATCATGTGAAAAAATAAGTCCGTAAGATGTAGCTAGCAGTACTGTATGTACTCAAACTCAAGGTAGGTATGCCTTATTAACATCTGTTATTTTAGTTAAATCACTAATGCAATTTACTTAAACGTTATTTTATTCTGTCTAGCCTTCAGAAACTATAATTTTGGGGGAAAAATAAAATAAAGAGATTCATTAAGTACATGCATCTATTCCAACTGTTCAACTGCCAGTATGAGCAGCAAAAGAACCCAGCCCAAGAAAGAAACAATATTTATTTTAAATTATTTTTTTCTTATTGTGCAGTCCTTCACTTTATTGCTAATATTCCACAAATGCCATGGCAAGGTTTAATATCAGAGTTATTCATATCACAGAATGGAACTCTTTGGATAACTTCATTGAATGAACAAACAGTGAAGTGAATAAAAAATGTCAATATTTCAAACTAAATCCTAATCACTTCTTCTCTAAAGTCAGCCAGGTTAATGTGTAAGGTATCATCCTCGGTGTTTTGCTTCATAGCTCAGCCAAGATGATAGAACTTCCATTCTGCAATTCTTTTATCAAAACTTAAAAGAAAAGTGTAATGAACTAATTTTTTGTGCTTAATTATCAGTTACTCTCAAAGGGGCAGGATTACTATTTTGCATGTAGAATGTTAAGGAAACTCCCACACCTTAAGTACATGTAGCAAAATAACGTATTGCTTGTGCCTACAGCGAAACACAGAATACAAAGCCTACAGCTACTGTTTTTTAGCTTAGATAAATATCTAACATACGTAGTGCAATATACAGAACCATCTAGAAATATGTAGCATCCAGAACTACAAGGAAATTCAGTTTTCTTTCTTTCTACATTTTTTCTTTCTCCAATCTACTGCCAGTTCGCCTTATCTCACCCGTGTAGACCCATTCCCTCATCAGACATCTCTTAAGCTTCTGGTACATCTCTCGCAGCCAAATCCTGGCCTTTAACAAAGACCTCAACCTGCTATCCATCTTTGTTCTTCCTGAGCTGGATGGAGCTTTTGAGCAACCTGGTCTGGTGGGAAGTGTCCCTGACCAGGGCAGGGGGGTTGGAACTGGGTGATCTTTAAGGTCTCTTCCAACCCAAACCATTCTACGATTATGTGGCTCTTTCCAGATGCTCTGCACACCTCGGATGAGACAGGAAGGGCACCAAGAGCATTTGAGGCATAATCTTACTGGCTGTGCTTTTTAGGTCTGGTACAGGATCTGACATCAGCTGCAGGAGCTCAGATTTGGATGGCAGGGAAGCCCCATGCAACCTTAGGGAGGGACATGCTCACCACATGGAAAATTAAAGAATCACAGCTAATAAAACATTTTCACTGAGCGCTTACTAACTGTGTTGTTTTGAAGGTTTGTAATTTCAGCCAAATTCAGGCAGATATTCACAAAGGTGGCACAAGACACATGTCTAGCGAACTTCAAAATTCTCCTTCAGGGGTTTGTAGTGCTTGAGCTTGTTAAAAACAGGGGTGCCAGCATTTTGCAATATAAGAAAAACAATACACTAGTTCTTACACTTACATGTCAGATAGGGTTTAACCATTTTTTACTAAAATTAGACGTATCAGCCTAAGGCATACACTTGGCATGACAAATTTCAGCTTGGTTGGTTACATTTGGGCAGAACTATGAGCCACAGAAACAATGTTCTAGAGGGAACTTTTGTTATCCTTAAGGATGCATGCATGTATGAAATGTATGCACACATGCACATCCACACATATATATGTACTCCATAAACATCTGGTATGACATAAGGTGACACGGTGTAATTTCTGTGTTAACACATCTTATATAAAATTAAGAACTTTTTCTTCCTAAAGCATCTGTCCTGAAAAAAACAAACCAAGCTAAAACATGACAGAGAACAAATCTCTCAAAGTCTCATAAAACAGGCTAGAAGTCCAAGCAGGATTCTCCTAGAGTAAAATCCTAATTTTAGATAAATTCTGAAGATACTCATATTATTTCTGCTGTGTGGATCACTCTTGATGTGCACATGATTTTATTACTTCCTCTGTTAAACATAGCAGCAGCTGTCCTCTTTTACACCTCTAGGGGAAAAAAAAAAATCAGAATGGATTATTCAAAAGATTTAAATCCCTTTGAGACATTGCCCTTCCAGCAATACTATAAATTATTTTTCCCTCCAAGGTTAGATGCTACCTTGGCCTTGATTTAAAACCCAAGATTCTGTAGAAAATGGCAATGATATCCAGCTCTGACAAATTGAATTGGTCTCAAGGTATTGAAGGATGACTAATAAATCTGAGACTTGATCCCGAAACTTTTCTACACATGCATGGAGTCTCTTTCTTCTTGAGACATTTGAGGTACTGTTCAATATTAAAATCATGTCATACCAGTGATCTATTTTAATTGACTTAAGCCACGTTTATTATTTTCCTTCAGGATAGAATTGGAAACTTTAATGAAGTTTGAGTGAATATATCTTGCCTGCATGTTAGCAACAACTATTATTTTCTTTGGGTCAATGCTACTGAACATTTCATCCACCAAAGCGTATAAGAAAGAATTTTCACGTAGATAAAGAGGATTACATGTGCCAGACTGCTGGCAGATTTCTAGTGCTAGAGAACTTCTTGTTTCCAAGACGAATTCAATGTATATTCAGTCTCCAAAACAGAATCACTGAGGTTTGACTGAAGCCAGCACTTGTGAGGCTTACGCTTTGCCATCACATTTGGATTCAGGCTGTAGACTTTTCTATGAGGGTCAGCTGGTCATCCTGCATGTTAAATAAGCCACCTGAAGCCATGCGATGAGCTGAGCTTGCAATGGATTGAAGAACCTAAGATTCAAGTAAGCTATCTGTGAGTTTAAACCGGACAGTTAACTAAGATATCAATAAAAATTTTGAATTGGTCTATTTTCCTTTTTAATTTCAGCCTAAAGTGGGCTTCCCTTAAGAGGACTCCTCCTTCCCCTAAGGATTCTCCCTTGACCAAATGATATATAGAAACTGCTGTAATAATTGTGTGTACTGGAAAACATCTAAAGATGGCCAAGAAACTATATACCAGCCGCTGGCCTTCCTGTCCATCTGCACAAAATTTCAATGTATTTTTAAGTAACTAATGAAAAGCCACTTAAAGCGATTTTTCCTCCCTACTTAGCTCTGGGTAACCACAAAAAAGCAATCTTTCCCCCAAGTCTTATCATCCTCCAAATAGTCCTTTTACCTCTTACTTCTTTTCACCAAGCCTGATCTCTAATCTTTTTAATAGTGCTCTGTTCCCTGTCACCTGTTTGCCACACTTACTTTTTGAGGTTATAAACTGTGATCTCATATATCTTTAAAAAAAAATAGCTAGATATTAATAGAGGAAAAAATGCCAGTATGTTTTTTTCTGAATAAAAACCAAAGGAATATCATCTTGACTTTTCTTACTTTTCTTTTAAAGGGAAAATGTCACTACCAATCAGACCTGAGATAAGCTTTAGTGTAATGTAAAATAATTTACTTAAATTCTTCTGTTAACTTGTCTCGGACTATGGGCCATGCCAATCAGGTCAGCAACCTTGTTTAATGAACTCAGTAAAACATTGTCATGAAATCAGGCATCTTTTCAAAAATGGAAAAGAAACCATCCTTTTCTAAGCCACTTGTACAAAAAAAAAACCCACCAAAACACTAAAAACCAACCCACAAAAGGAGATAAAAAGCCTGTATCTTTAAACACAACTCTCCAATTAATTAAGATCTGGTGGATATAGCTTGCACCTCTGGGAATGCTCTTCCAGGTTTTTTTTTATGCTTATTTAGTAATACTATTGATTGTTCTGAAGCTCATAAATTGTGCAAAGCCATATAAAACCCTGGTTGCCAAATGTTACCCACAGTCAGACAGATTCTGAATGTGACCAACTATTAGCAGAGAAGTTCATAATTACAGCAGGATCACCCTCAGCATTGATCTGGACGGTGTGTCTCTTACTCCTCTATTAGTCCAATTTCAAAGTCCTCACAAAATAGCTATCAAAGTGTATCAGGAACATAATTTTGAGTGCACTCTCAAAGTAACACTTCTGTGACTTTAGAATCACAGCTCTGGGGATTTGGCCTGTGAACGAAAGCCCATAATATTACAAGCCTTACTCCCATAAGATAGAGATAATTTGGTACAACTGCTGAATCAGAACAATTTAATTATTCATAAAAGTCCATTTACCCATTTACTAACCATCAAGAACTGGTGAAGAAATTAGAGTCCTGTCTGTGATTACTAGCTGACATTATGCTTCTTTGTTCTCCCTCTCACACTGTAACTCAAATTCTCTAAAGCATCAAGCAAACGCCAAACTTCAGTACCTCCTACATCTTTAAAAAAAAAAAATAATCTAATCATTCTATTAGTAAATGAGTTAAAACTAGGATCTCCTTCAGGAGTTCCTCCTCAGGTCTCCTGAGATCTTACAGACAATGCCTGTAGGTACGTAGATTGTCTGTAAAAGGTGCTGGGTTTAGTCTGTGAAAAGGTTTCTCTCAACTCTGCTCTGGGTGCATGACCTTCAGAAATGGGAGTGATTTCACTTCTATTACAGTGCTTCTGGCAGCTTTGGTCTGTCCTTCTGGATATTTCTTCTAGAGTCCATAACGTCCCATATCACACAGTGATCCTTTATGCTCAGCTCGGTTTTGAATTCTTCTCTGGGGGCTTTCCAGTGAAAGTGAGGGCACCGAAAATGATAAAGTAATGAGTATCTAGATGCTTGTGTTTTTTATTCAGTCCAACTTTTAGATTGGACTGGTTGGGGATTTTTTTTCTGGTGTGCAGTAGGAAATAAGTGACTCTTTCTTCATAAAGTAGTTTGCTCACCAAGTATCTGGAGATACCAATGGAAGAACATGAAGTGCCATAAGAAAGCTGAGTGTCTGTAAGTCTGACAGCTGGTCAAGACTCCATTAAGGGCTTTACCAGATTACTAGAGTCTGAACAACTCCTAGGATTCTTCTAGAACTTTGATTTCAGGAACTACAATGAAGGAACCGGTGTCTGTTTTAGAGAAAACAAGATATTTCAACAAGAGTTCTACTTCATTATTTGCAGTATCTTCTTCTTTTCCTGTTTGATTCACAGTGTTTATAACAGACTGTCAATATAGCTTTAATCTTGAAACTTCCCAAAAATGTGAAAGAGCCAGAAGAATTCTAAAGTTATCCCATTTTTAACAATAATAACAACAAAAGTTTAGAACCGTAGTCTGACCAGTATTTGAATAAGAGAAAGCAGTTGGGAGAAGCTTTTTTCTTTAAATCTCACTGAAGTTTTCTTTACATGCTCAACATAAATTAGTATAATACAACACTAAAAGCAAATCTTAAATGTATTTAATTACTCATCTTTTAAGTAGTTTCTTTCACTTTCATCTTCTTCTTAGGTACTGTATCTTGGCATCTTTCACTCATAATATTTGTTGCCACGAGCAGTGCTTTCAGTCCTGGCACTGTGATTTAACTCTTTCTGCTCTTGACAAATCTTCTTCTCTGTCCTCAAACAACAGGCATTTTTCTCAGAAATTCAAGTTACGTTCCACTCAACTAGTATAACCGGTTATTTTCTGTAAACTGAGATTCTGGTATTGTTTACACATTGCATTTTAACCTTTTCTTTCAACCTTAGAGATCCTATTTATATTCCAGCAGTGCGGGTGAACGAGGCACTATATCAATGATAAGCAGAACTTAGAAGCCCATGAAGCACATGTCAGGTGCGTGCAGGGGGCATCTCTCACAGTGTTCATGACTATATTTTTTTTCTGCTGATTTATACTCAGGAAGGCTTTCCCCTTTCTGAAGGGCACATTTTTTTGTATGGCTTTGTTGTTGTCCAAGGGTAGGGAATAGATAATATGGCAAGCAGGTCTCAGCAGGCAGCCCAAGGATAGAAAGTCCAGCCTAAAGAACACAGGATACAAAAATCTTTGGCTTCTCACAAACTTCTTTTGATGACTGGTCCTTATTAGCCATTCTAACCTTGTGGCAAGAACACCAGGCACAGGTCTAGTAACTAAAACTCTGTGATCACTGACAGAAAGTTTAAGTCTGTTCTATGTGGAAAAAAATGTAAAGGATCCATATTCTGAAACAGAATTAACCTACTCTTGTTATCAGCCAAATATAATGCACTACCCTGTTCACCACCATCATTCTGGAGAGCTGCTTGCTGTTGGCCAGGAGGGAAAGGTACTAGAAGGTACTTAAATTTATGTCAGCAGAGTTGGTTGTAAGAAGAACATCACTGGGTTCATTTTTTCTTATAAACTATTGCACAGAAATTACCTTGGTTGTTCTTCTGTTCTGTGGATTAACACTGTAGTTAGGGGACCTGCATTGTTTAGGGGCACAGAAGTATCATTTGGGAGGTGGGACTAGATGACCTTTGAAGGTCCCTTCCATAGAATCATCCAGGCTGGTAATCTGTCAAGAAAAAAGTGGCTATGTTTGCTGGAAACACCGAATTTAAATATTTTATTGCCTTTGTTCCCAAGCTCCTGGTTACAGGATCCAGGTTATGGTTGCAACTCAGGGGAAAAAAAAAAAAAAAAGGGAGAGTTTATGGCCTTTGGAAGAAGTGGCAGATCACTCAGGAAGATGCTGTGAGGCTATTTAGGGAGAAAATGACAAGGGCCAAAACTGAACTAGAACTTATCCTGGTTTCAGATGTTACTGACGTGGTTTAGGGATGGTTTTTGTCAGTGTTGATGGTTGGACTCAATGATCTGAAAGGTCCCTTCCAACTCAGGCAATTCTATGATTCTATGAATGATACCCTGGAGAAGCAATTAAGGAAGATAGCTAGAAAACTGCTTCCAAGGGCTATTTCACAATATCTGCGGTAGGACTCAAGGTAGAAGGGGTAGAGTTGATTTTGGGTGCAACATGAAACAATCTGGGCACTTATGAAGTGCTGGACCTTGTCAGTGACTACAGGAATGTGCTGTCACACAGAGCTCTAGTTTGGGTATACCAAACTACTCAGTCTGGAGTGTATCTACTGGTCTTCAGTGAAGTGCACGCCCCAGTGTATATTGACTCACTGTGAGACAAGACATGGGTAGTTTCTTCTGCTCCTCTTTTTCCCCATACCATGGTTTCCATGGGAAAGAAACTGGGAGCACAGGTCCTACAGGAGTTGCAGTGTGTTACACTCAAAACTCTGATCAGGATTGGCTGTCATCACAACTGACAGCAACCAGCCCAAAGTCAAGATATAGTCTCAGTTAATGGACTCTAACACAGTGCACCAAAGTACAGTGAAATTCACAGGATGGCAGGGTTTGGAATGGACCTCTGGAGATCATCTGGTCCCACACCCCTGCCAAAACAGGGTCACCCAGAGCAGTATGGACAAGAACACATCCAGGTGGGTTTTGAATGTCTCCAGAGAAGGAGACTCCACCACTTCTCCAGGTAGCCAATTTCAGGGCTCTGCCATCCTCAGAGTAAAGAAGTTTCTCCACATATTCAGATGGAATCTCGTGTTCTGGCTGGTGTCCAGTGCCTCTTGTCCTGTCATCAGGCACCAGTGAGAAGACCCTGACCCTATCCCTCTTGACATCAGCCCTTTAGATATTAAAGAGCACTGATGAGATCCCCTCTCAGTCCTCTCTTCTCCAGGCTGAAGAGACCCAGGTCTCTCAGCCTTTCCTCATAAGACAGATGCTCCAGTCCCTTGATCACCTCCATACTCTGCTGGACTCTCTCCAGTCAGTCTCTGTCCTTCTTGAATTGGGGGACCCAAAATTGGACACAGTACTAATTATAGCTTTTTTTTCCCAATGTCTGCACTGCCTGTTCTATGTGATGTCTGAGGCATCATAAAATCCTGTGGATGAACAGCAGTAGTTCTGAGCTGGACTGGCCACAAAACACAACTTGCTCCAAGAGGTCCTGTACAGAATCTCACTTCTGATTGCAGAACCTCAATTCTTGGGCACCCCTCAGAACATTAACTTCTTGTTTTCCTGCTTTGCAAACCTGTGACTTGCTGAATTTTGAATAAGATTGCTTTGTTGTTGCATCTATTTGATTAAAGAACTGCATTTGACAAATTCAAAAAAGCTTCATTAGAAAATACGTTTTCGGGGAGAAAACTTCAGAGAATTTTACACAACAACAAAAGAAACGAAAACTTTCCCTTCCTGCCATCCCCAAAGATCTAAAGGTTTCTCAGAAATTCAAAACACTCCCCCCAGGTCTTCTATCCCCAACAGAGACAGCCTCTTATTTCCTTTAACACACTGCCTAATGAAAAATAGTAAGTACTCCAGCATAAAGGATTTCTAATCATCCAAAGTGGTAGCTCTGTAGTACAAATCAAGGAATTAGCAGCAACTGATTTTCCATGGGAAACAGAACAGAAGTGCCTTGGGGCAAGTCAAAAGCCAATCTGTACTCCAATGAAACCATGAGGCTGAATTTCATTCCAGATCCTACTTTCTATACTACACAGCTGTTGTATTACGAAAATATTTGCTTTGAGACCAGTGATTTTTTTCATTCTTTCAGAAGACTTTTTTTTCTCTATTAGGTATGAACATTGAGTGCAACGCTTTGCTATTGCACTGGAGTTCTGCTGTGTCATGGTCTCAGCCAAATTTACCAAAACCTGATTGACAGATGTGTCCCCCTACACCCCCCGCTTTGGGTAAAAGAGAGGAGAGAAAGAAATTAAAGAGATTCAACTTTATTATATGTAGCTCAGGAGGTAGATTTTGGGATGTCTATGGGAGGGAAAAAGAACAGAGGAAGGAAAGGGAAAAGGGAAAGGAAAAGAAAAGAAGATTTTGAAATTTGTATGTATTATGGTGGGGAGTCTATAGTTATTATGGAAAAATAACACAAAACATGCTTAGGTGTATGTTACGACCTATAACTGCACTGGACAATGATACAATCTGATTTTCAGAAATCAGGACATTGAAAAGTCAATTTATGAGTAAGGCATTATAAGATCGTGGGGAAGGAAAAA
>VZRU01012161.1:293-65322 GCA_013398155.1 Pedionomus torquatus
CCCCCCTCTATCCCTTCCCCACGCACCCGCGTACCGCAGAGCCACGGCCCCGCCCCGGGTGCCCCCGGTGCCCCCGCAGCCGTCGGGTGCCCCCGCGGCCGCCGGTGCCGGGAGGCCGAGGCAGTGTCCGTGGAGCTGGTGTCGGTTTGTCCGCCCGCCGGAGCTGGCCGAGCACTGCAGGGGCGGTTGGGAGCCCGCACCTTGCCCCCCGCTGGATGCTGAAGCCCCGGTTAGAGGAGCCTTCCTCCTCCTCTCCTGCCTGAGGTCTGGCCTCAGGTATTACCCTGCGGTAAAAAAAAAAGACGTGGGATCGGGCAAAACCCCGCTGTCCCGCCGCCCGGGCCTCCTCCTCCTCGGCAGGCGCCCGTGGCTGGGATTAGGCAGCGTAACCCGTGCTTGTTTACCAGCTTAATTGCTCGGGTATAATTGCCTGGGAAGCTATGCCAGATGCAGTGTACGCTGAAGCCACAATATGCAGATAAAATTAATTTGACCAAACCTTAGCGATGCTAGTGTGCTTGTTAGGGCGCCAGAGCTGATCGAATGATGTTCTGAAAAATATGTCTCCAGCCAACAAAATTGATGAAAATAATGTAGCAAATAGAACTGTACACCTTACGGGGTTGGTGCCTTGCGGTCACATTCCCACCACATTCCCGGCCAAACGCCTTTGCAGAGGACATCAGCTCTTCACTAGCTTCTGGCTCGCCTCATTCCCTTCCCCTTTCACTCTCCTCTCTCTTCACAAGGTCTTACCAGCATCCTAGAAAAAAAGGTGGGCAACACTGTACACTGTGTCTTACTTCTTTGTCTTCCCCAAGTCCTTTCTTCTCTTGATTTTGGGGCTCAAACTGGAAATGAATGCATTTTCTTCACTCCAAACCCATCCATCTGTCCAAGCACTTAGTGTCTTCCAGCTTAAACTTCCCAGTCCCTTTCAGTACTCTTTTCATCCCTAGCCTCTCCCTGCTTACTGGTTTCTTCCTCTGTCAACACAAGTGTGCTGTGATGGCTCCATACACAACATAAATTGTTGCTCTGCTTTCATTCTTCTCTTCAGCTGCATTATCTTTGTGTTGAAAGCTTGCAGGCATTGTTTAAGGCTCCTTTTCTTCTAATTTTTAATTTAATTGCTTCCAGTCTGTCTTTTACTCCCTCACTGAGATTGAGCAAAGTCTCTAATGACTTCTTCACTGGACCTCAAGATCTCAACTCTTTCTTGCCCTTTGGTTCTACTTAGATGCTGTCAGAGACACCCATACTTATGCTGTCTCATCAGCCAGCTCTAAATCTACTGGGGGCTACAAAAAGAAGGAAATGTAGCTTTAGCCTCCCATGATGGACTTCAACTCCTAGTTCCATTCTGGGACCACAGGAACTTGCACAGTACCAGTGAGGTGCTGTGCTTACTCTTCAGCTCCCTAATTTGGGAAGAGAGAGTAAGGAAAACTCACGTTGCTGTGCAGAAACCACATTTTCTGGACATTCACAATACACTGCCGGCTGTTGGAAATCCTCTCCTGTGATTCACGACAATAAACATGGCATTTCAGATGTTCAGCAAACAGAGAATCACAGAATGCATGGAGAGCTTCCTCCTATGTCACTGGGGCCTTCTAGGCGCGGTTACCTAAAAATTTCTATATCACATTATCTGCAGCTTTTGTAAATCTGTCCTTACCTGATGTCCCTACTGTCTCATGTTCTTTTCTATTTGATAATTTGTGTACAATAGAGATCTTGCCTCATATTCAGTGTAAAACAAGCAAAAACCGTGTAACGATTCAGAAATCCTAGAGCCTTCTTCACAGTGTAAGACTTTCGTTGGGCTTTTCTTCTTATTATTATTCTTTCTTAAAGTAATGCTTTGTCAGGTTTAACAACATGTTTGGTCTTGTAAAAGATGACTGGCTGATGTCATGCGGACAATTAAAAGGATTTGATTCCTATGCAGATCACTTCCATGTGTATTGTACAGTTCTAACTACTCTTTCCTCATTTTATCTCTAGGCTGTTACCCAGGTGGCTTTATGAGGTCTAAACTAAAGACCACATCTTCCCTTAATAAATTCTCTAGATCCACTAGCAATCACTTTCCTCCTCATTGCTCAAATCCAGTGGTTTTGCCTTTATAATCATGTATAATCATGGAAAAGACATGGGAGTCCTGGTGGAAAACAGTACGACCATGGGCCAGCAATGTGCCCTTGTGGCCAAAAAGACCAATGGCATCCTGGGTGGCAGCAGGAAGAGTGTGACCAGCAGGTCAAGGGAGATCATCCTTTCCCTCTACACTGCCCTGGTGAGGCCACGTCTGGAGCACTGTGTCCAGTTCTGTGCTCCTGGGTTCAGGAAGGACTGGGAACTGCTGGAGAGGATACAGCAGAGGACCACAAAGATTATTAGAGGCTCAGAGCATCTCTCATATGAGGAAAGGCTGAGAGACTTGGGTCTTTTTAGTCTAGAGAAGAGAAGACCGAGGGGGGATCCGATCAACACCTATAAATACTTAAAGGGTGGTGTTAAGAGGATGGGGCCAGTCTTTTTTTCAGTGGTGCTCAATAATAGAACAAGAGGAAATGGGCAGAAACTTGAATAGAAGAAGATCCATCTAAAATCAAGGAGGAACTTCTTTACTTTGAAGGTGGCAGAGCCCTGGAACAGGCTGTCCAGAGGGGTGATGGAGTCTCCATCACTAGAGATATCCAAAATCTGCCTGGACACATTCCTGTGCAACCTGCTCTGGGTGGACCTGCTTTGGCTGTGGGCTTGTACTAGGTGATCAGCAGATGTCCCTTCCAACCCCATATCATTCTGTGATTCTGTGAGTTGTGATGCCATCCAATGATGAGATTTTTAAGAAAAATCTACCTGTGCCTATAGTGAACCCTGCCTTTCCCTGTCCTCAGCATATGTGAGGTGCCATATTAAAGAACACACTCTTCTGTATCCAGTATGCTTTCTGGCTATCATCCTCTGAAGCTTCCAGACCTCTTGTTGGTCAACAGTCATGTCTGCTGCCCTGACTCCAAAATAAGCAACGTGCCATTCTGCCCCATTTCAGCTTCTCCTGCCCTGCACAGCCACCTCCTCAGCTCTGTCTTCTGGTTCCTCCCTCATTTAACAAGGTGTGAGCTGTGTGGAAGAGGGGACTAGACGGACAGAAATTCCTGAGTGGGTTGAAGTTTCACAGGATTGTCACGAGACCAACAAAAATCTTGTCATTTGGGAGGAATTTATAAGAATTACAAACACTCCTTGTTATCTTAGGATCATCTCTGACTCATTCCTAGTCTTTATCCTACTCTTTCTGTCCATGGCCTAAATTTTACTTCCCTCAGCTTAATTCTGTACGCTGACTGTTCTAGCTGCTTCCAGTGCAAATAATGGAGAAGAAATCTGGTTTGGTTCTCTGTGATTTCTTTTCTCCTTCCCTGAAGGTGAGGAAAGAGGATTGTGATTTTGAATTGTGATTTATTCAACTCAGATTTTGGGGATATAGAGAACTATCGTTGATTTAGGCATTATTTTCCATGCACCTTTGTTTTGCTAAAGAAGAATACATATGGTAATTCAGGTGACACTCTTCGTACTCGTTTCAGGGAACTAGTAATTGAGGGAATTTAAATTAGAGTCAGTGAATTGAGAACATACTGATTCTTCAGTCAGAATCCGTTTGTGAGACCTTCCCAGGTCTCACAAACTTTTTATTCTGAGGAACCAGAAACATTGATGAAAATTCTGCCCCACTTTTTAAAACTTAAACAGAAATAGTTATTTCTACAAAAAAGAAACTTGGTAATGGGACTTACAGTACACTGCTTTTTGGTGGGCTTTCTTACAGAAGCCTCATTTGTATAGGGTTTTTTAATTCCTGTCATTTGTGGTTATGTCAATATAGGTCTTTTTCTCTTCTCCTGTCCCCCACCTGGCTCCCCACTCCCACTACCCTTACAGGTGCTTCCAATATGTCTGTGTTAAAAAATTCACTCAAGTTTCTACTGAATGTTTAACTTAGGGACCATTTCCAGAACTCAAAGAGCCATATAAAGGATGAAATATATGAAACATAACTAATACTGGGGCAAGTAGACTATGATCCTCACATAGCAGTTAGTGCTGAAAGGTCTTTGTTAATAATGGTATTTTAATTATTTAAAATTCATTGAATTCCACTGATCCAATAAAATCTATAGTCTTAATTGTTCCATCAGGGGCCAGAAAATAATCCTGAGTAGACAAAAAAGTCATTTAGAGACAGTGTTCAATACTTTTCCACTTTGAGAAAATTTGAGAAATGAATAAGCATCATTTGTGAGGCAGGATCATGATTCTGCTCAAATCCTATTATATGTAAAATGAAAAGCATTTTTCTCCAGTAAGCACAGGAATAAAGGAATGGTATCATTATAGGGTAAGTATAAAAATCAGGACATTGCTTACTACTCTCAGGGGTTTTTCTCTTATACAGAAATGAACAGAAGAGAAAAAGTTTATGCAGAAACTGCCTCTCAGTTCAAGAGAACTCTCTCTTTTTTTTTTTTTTTAATCTAAACCAAAAAAAGTTCTGAAGAGCTATACAGCTATAGCAAGAAACTTAAATCAAACTTGCCTGCCAAAAACATTCAGCAGCCCTCTTCCACCATGAACATTAAAAGTAAATTTTACTATGTAGCTAAAATAGCCTTATGTTATCATTCCCAATGAGCTTAATGTTTGTGTTCTGAAAAGTAAAAGCCACCCACTGTTTTAATCCAACATAATCCACTCCCCATCAAGTACTGGGAGCCATAAAGTAGTCAGTGGTAACAAGTCATGTCTTCCCAAGCGCAAGGCAAGAGGACTTGATGGAGCCTCTTAACCAACACACCAGCGGTTAGACACCTGAATGACCAACCACTACTCCTTCCTTCTCCTCTCCTTCCTGGCTGAAGGGGTAAATTTATGTTTGTCATGTGAATATACAGAGAGCTATGTCTGCAACTGCAAACCCATTTAGAGGAAAAATACTGTTTCTGCATGCACTGTACGATGTTTCTTTCAGTCAAGCTATCAGGATCAAGAAATACCTTCCATTCCCAGGATCCCTCCCTGCCAACAAGGGCTCACTGGCACACAACACATCAGATCCATGTTATTAGAGTTTCTTAGTTTCCAGACTAAGGTGGCTGCATGGTAACCCCTGAACTGCCCCTGGGAATGATGGGGAACATGCCAAAACTGTGTAAAGGATGATTCTGACCATTTAAAACTACCGCTGATTGAGTTTTAATGCCCAGGAAGTTCCATAGCCCTTGTTAAATTTACTAGTACAGATATAACCTTGGAGTACATTTCCAATGCTTTTGGCCATAAACGTTACAAATAGCCTACAATTATTAGTATGCAGGAGCAGGCAAGTTTTGATCACAACAGTAAATCTCCATGACAATCAGCAAATGTGGGCAGCATATGATCCGGCTGCACCAACATATGATCTTGCTGCACCAAGACATTCTGTGCTGCTATATGCAGAACAAATACAGAAAGAGCTGAGCGTTTAAATACTGCTTTAAAAGCACTGCCGGACCATATTTATTAACAGGGATTTGTTGCTAAATTGGCTTATAATATTAACCAAACCTGTGGTTTGAGAGGGCCTGAAACAAGCTTAAAATTATGATGGCTAACTCAGTAGGCTGCAAATTATCTTTCTGCTCTCATTAAGAGGAAAGGTTATACACGAAGTAAGACTAATGAGGAAAAAAAATTATCTGAATTAGAAGTGACAATGCAGTTTCCAAGCCAGAGTTTAATTTCTGTAGCAACAAACCTGAGATAGTTTTAATAACCATAGCTAAATTATATTAGCTAAATATAGCTAAATTTAGCCTTTTAAAACCTTTCTGTGACAAGGTTTTAAAAGCTAAGGTTTTTACAAGCTACAGCGATTGTATTAATGGTAATTGTATTCTCTCTCTTTTTTAATTGGACTTCCTATCAAATCTAGTAGGTATACATAGAGAAGAATATGAAAAAATAGCAAATAGATACTCACAGATGTCTGAACACCAAAGACACTAAAAGCAATATGAAATCTGTATAATCACACAGGGAGATTTCCATGCACATAATGTGTAATTAATACTAGGGGAAAAAAAGCACACAGAAACAAGAAAACCCAGACACAGTGATTTTAATACCTACTCGGGAAATTGGCTGCTTGAGAACAAATGTGTGATATGAATAAGTTCCATTCAAAATGTTTTCATTGACGTGACACAGAAAGCCATTGTTCGATGAGTCCATAGTTCTCGAAAGCACAGTGAGCTGTACCTGTGTCACGCCCGACAGCTAATTGTTTACACCCATCGTTTCTAGCCTTCTGTCACAAGGAGACTATGTCCTCCCCTGTCCAGGGCTTACTCCTGGAGGCTGTTTCTCAATGAGCCATTGTGATTTTTGTAGGTTTTGTCATTTAGACCTGTAACATCTTTCCCCATCCAGCATGACCACAGCTTCCCATCCTTCCAACAATGCATTTTCCTTGATTTTAGCTGTGACTGAGACACAGTCTCAGGAGAGGAGGGAGGACAGTGAGTCTGGTAGGGCAGGAAAGCAGGGGAACAACCGTCTCTGGAGAATTAAAGCCAGCATGAATCTAAAGAGCGACCACATTGCTCAGAGCAGACAATAACACTGTGGAAAGGGTACCAGGAGCAGGTATTTATACTATATTTGAACACTTTCATTCTACAAGGAGCAGTCACGACATATTATTTCTTCTCAACATGACAGCAGAACATACATATACTGAAAACTGCCCACAAACTGTTTGATATATTGTTTGCTTTATCCTTTCCTTTTTTTCCACATTTATCCTGTTAAGTGTCCTGACCAGACTGTGTTTACATGTATCCCCAAGCAAGCCACAACTGTTGCTAGCTACATATCATCTTTATAGTCCCATTATCTCCTCTTCTCTGAGTTCAGTCTGGCCCACAGAATAACTTGTAGCATTTAACACTTGCTGGTAAAGAGTCTTCTGAAAACCTTCTAATCAGTGTGCCCTGCCTGCAAGATAAATGTTTAGCTTCTCAATTATAGTAACTTACCTGTTAATTTTCACAACTAGCTATGTAGCATCTGCTTCAACGTAGAGCCTCAGGTGCTGTCTGAAAAGTAAGGTTTTAACAATCTCAGCTATGCAGAAGCTGTCTCTTAAATGTTTGTATATTATAGACACATAAAAAATCAGACCAATGTCTCGAGCGTTCTTTTGCAGTTCAGAAAGTTCTTTAAATATTTTTCTCTTTACGCTAACAACATTGGACATACTGAATTAGAAAACCAACTTTCTGGTTGAAAAAAAAAAACCCAGTTCTTCTGTTCCTTCTAAAAGAAGTCATCTTATTTATAATTTGTATTCTGTATTATATATGTAACTTTGTAATGTCCCTGACAAATAAACTATTGAAGCAGGGAAAAAAAGCTATTATTGGCATTCTATGTAATAAAAGATCTTTTAAAAATAAGTGCTTTAAGTCTTTAATCCTCTAGAAAACCAGTAGATAAAAAACAACTACAAAACCTGCACAGTGCCAATTTTTATGACCGCCAGTGCTCTGAGCGGTTCCAGTGATCTCAGCACAATAGTGTTCAGAACTGTTTCTTCAATGTTTCACACACATATTGTTACTGTGTCCCTGTAGCTACAATAGATTGCATCACCAAGAGACCACGAAGCTTTAGAAGTTTAGCATTTCCCCTAAATAGTCAATGGAACTGCTGTCTAGTTTATCTGCCAGAGACTAAAAGTTGCTCATTTCAGAGGTATAAAATATTGCTGCTTTATTTCCCAGGGTGTATATCTGGAGCCGGTTCACAGCTTCTTTCATAAGGAAGGCTTACTAAAAGAGATATCCTAGAGGCAGCAAGGCTCTAGGATGCATGACTTTTTCATCCAGGATTTCTCTTATAAGAATTCACTGACTCTACACTTGGTAAATCTGGATTTGGGCTCTTTCAGGTTACAAAATTAAAGATGAGATTCCCCTAATAATGGGCAGCATGGTAGATGGTCCTTCAAAAGTAGTTGGCTATCCTTTCAAGGAACACATGACAATATTTGGAGTAGAATTTGAAAAGAGGCCAAACAAGAAGCACAGAAGTTGTGCAAGGTGGTCTCATCCATGCTAAGAAACAAACAAACTGCTGCAAGGTGGTCTATCTGAACCTTTCAGCTGACCATCAGGCCTGAGTTAAGGTGGCCTGAGGTCTGCATAATGGCCCAAGACTGGTGTGATCAGTTTTAAATGGGTTTCCAAAGATGGAAGAAATATTTCTCTGACCTTGTTGCTACCTCAACCCTATAAGAATCAGTTGCAGCTGAAGGTTGCTTCAGTTACTAAACTTATTGAATAAAATGCACTGACTCTGTTACATTTTCTTTTTTTCTGTTCTCTAGTAGTCATACTATCCCTACTAAAAATATAAATAGTTGTAACAGTATGCAGTGAATTGAGTCTGTGTTTCATCCAGCTTCCTAATTTCATCAGATCAGAAAATCTGGCAAATAGTCTTGTGCATGCTAAGTAATAAGAGAACACCATATTTTTCTTGGTGCAATTATATATTCATTATCTGCTAAAAGTACTAAGCATCTCTATACAATTACGAGTCTTTTAATAACAAAAAAGTCTTGTGGTGTTTTAACAGAGTTACAGACCTTTTAAAATCTTACTGTCTAAAAGTGTAATACATAGAGTGCATTCTTGGAAATGCAACCAGAACTGAACATGGAGATAAATCTGGAGAAAAATAAAGAAGATAAGTACATCAGACAGGGAAATCTGGAAACAAAAATAAGCCAATAGTTAAAAGAGTTGGTTATTGAAGAGAAGACTAGCAATGGCTATGAAGAAACTTGTGACCAAAAAGAAGACATTAAAAAAATCTCAAAAAAGGAGGCAAAAGAGAAAAATCAGAGTTCCATTAGTCATTCATAGAACCATGGAAGCTACTATTTCCTAATAGCTCATCCAGAAAAGTCGCTGTAGAATCTAGTGATCAATATATTGTTACGTTAAAAGGACCTTTTCTAGAGTTTTTTAATAGCAGTAATTGCAGTGGCAGAGCCATACAAGGAATTCTACAAGTTTAACAGTGGATTTTAACAGTCTGAGCTGCAGTATCTGGGTATTGCCTGCATTTAGGCTCTACTTAATATTCTATATAGATTTTGCCTTTTATGCTTGGGTTCTAGAATTAGTCAATCCAAAAAATGTACAAAGAAAGGGAAAAATATGGGAATAATCTTCAGCTTGTTCCCATAGAGTCTTCTGGTGGCCTTTTGGCTCTGCAGAGCATCTTGTGAATTGACAATAATTCTTCCTCAGGGAAGGGTATACGCAGGGAAACCTCCACCTCCCCCCACCACACAGTTCTTCTGCAGTAAACCAAAAAAAGAAAGCCTTTCTAAAAGAGACCTCAAAACAAATTTACTTTGGGATATTAGTCTTCCTGTAGGAACCTCTCCCCAGCCACAATTGTTTCAGCAGTCCACGTTCCAGAATGTTATGGCTAGATAATGTTTGTTCAAGACGCATTGCTACCCTTGTATAAAATATTTATGTCATTCCCATAACATTCTCAATATGTAGCAAATATGTATTTCATGTTCTCCATTGTTTAAGGCCAAAGTTTGAACTAAAGTCATGACAACATTTATAAAGCACACAATGAAGCAGTTATCTTGACCAGGGCAGAACCTGATAGTTACCTTGTGTGTGTTTTCCCCTTGTTTTCCTTCCCTTTGTAGCTACACAGATGGAAGAAACACAGTTCAGTGGTTTGGGTTTTATTTTGTTGGTGGGGTTTTTTTGCCCTTCATCTCAATTTTTTCTATTGCAGGCAGAGCAGAATAAAGAAACCTGCCAGTTTAAGATTTTTGGCCTAAAATGCTACTATTCTTAAGGTTGGAAATATAGTTAAAATCACTTGAACTGCTTTTATTAGATGAAAGTAACACTAAGTACAAGAGTTTCAGGTGTGTTTGTGCCATCCTATTCCTGCTCTGGTTATTGATGCTCCAACTTTGCTGAGTTTCTTCCTTCAGCATCTACAGTCCACCCATAAGCAGCTGAATAGTTGCTACCATGAAGTAATTTGACACAGGCATGATTAGTAACATTGAACTTGATGCTGTAAATAGCTTAGACTTGTGGTGGCTAGAACAGCCTACTGTCATCCTCTCCAAGTTTGTTACAACTGCAGTCCATAAGCAGTGCAAGCCACATGATATATATATATATATATATATGCATCAAACTGTGCTACAAAGATTTATATATACCTAACACACAGTCAGAAAAACAGTAATTTCTAACATCAAGCTATATCCAGACTTAGAGCAGCAATTTCTGCAAACGAAGGAATGATTCTGGTTTAAGCCACAATGTGTCATGGGAGCAGGGGGGAAGGAAAGAATCTCATATCCTTTTTGCTGTTGAATTACTATGATTAACACAGGGCATTTAATAGAGTTTCTTGGTACTCACGTGGTGTAAAAACATCAGTATTGGTAATATTTGATACATTATGCTCATTCCATTGAGCCTTTTTCCTGCTGACAATGTATTTGCATGTATGCAAACAACAGAAGTGATACATGTTTTCAGAAATACTTGATAAGAATGAGACAGCTGACAGGGGAAGCTTTGAATAGTTCTCCATATTCTAACTCACCTGTGTCTTCTTTATGAAAGAACACATTATTTTTGAGTAGCTAAGTCATTTCCATCTATGAAAAGCACAGAAATCAATGTTTAGTCTGGTAGTGTTTCCCACTCCCTTCAATCAATTTAGCTTAACAGATGTACAGAGGCACACAGATGGAAACAAATCAGTCCTTTTCAAGCTTATCGTTCGAGGAAATAATCAGGACAGCAAGCTGATGAGACTGTTCCTGTCTTCTCTCATAACTGAAACTATTGCTATGATGATATAGGAAGAAAAATCATATTAATGTCTAGAAAGCCATGCCTTCCATGTGGATTACCTAATATCCAGCCTATCTTATTCTCAAAAAACGCTGCAGCTTAAGAGGACAAGTAGCTCTCCTCATTGACTCTGAGCAGGCTGCTGCTTTGTGAGGGCTTCTGTTGAAATAAACGCTTTTAAATTGGAAAAGGGGAGATTTAAATTAGATATTAGGAAGAAATTCTTTGCTGTGAGGGTGGTGAGGCACTGGAACAGGTTGCCCAGAGAAGCTGTGGCTGCCTCATCCCTGGAGGGGTTCAAGGCCAGGCTGGATGGGGCTTGGAGCAACCTGGTCTGGTGGGAGGTGTCCCTGCCCACGGCAGGGGGGTTGGAATTTGATGATCTTTAAGGTCCCTTCCAACTACAAACATTCTATGATTCTATGATTAGTGGTTCATGCAAATCGTGGGTGCTGCTCGTCCCTGAGCCTGGGTACAGGTGGGATGAGGTGAGCTGCAGCTGAATATCATTTTCTCTCTTCCTCATCCCTTATTTCCTATACTCCACTTTACACTGGCAGAAGGGACACCAACAGGAAGGAAAGTCGGTGTGTTTGGTTCATCAGGGTAGCTGAAGTGCAGGATCAGTTACAAACTGCTCCAGCTCAGTAGTCTAAATGCAGTCCAAGGAGGGATACTGCTGAATATAAAGTTAACAGAAGCTAACCAATGATTTTAAAATTTCAGCATGCTTTTCTAAGGAGTGACAAGATTCAGGAAAAAAGAAAAAACCCAACCCAGTGGTGCCGTGTGTTTTGCTGAGCAGCCACCTGTACTGCCAGATGTACAGATCCCCAGGCTTTTGTACCTTTCAAGTCGGTATTCTGCAATCCACCCGCTCCGACCAGCAAGCAGGGAACAGCCTCAAACGCTCAGCGTGGCTCCCGCAGGAATTTCAGCTGGCATTTGGACCCCGCAGGACTTTCCTCCGGGGAACTTGTCCTGGCACGTTTGCACTGACAGAGGGCTTCAGAAACAGAGTAATTTATATTACTTTTTTGCAAAGTGAAAAAGCCTTTAGGAAAAGTAGTAAATAAATAAATCCTCTTTGTGAGCAAATCCCACCACTGACAAGAAAAGAAACTAAAAAATCCCTTTGTTGTCTTGAAGAGATATCAATGGCACATTATTGATAGCTTCTCCTTTCTTTTCAAACTTCCTCCTGTTTGAAGGATTCTGGAGTTTTTTTATTTCCCCTGATGGAAGGATTACTGGCTTATCTATATTTTATTCCTCCCAAACACTCTTCTCACAATATACCCAATCTGCAAGCACTTTTCTCTATCGCTTCAAAGAGGCATGGGGAGGTTGTACCGGCACCATTCTTCTACCTTCTTTCTCAATGTTTAACTCTTCCTTTATTGCTTGCTTTTTATCTCTTGGCTGTTGAACGAGCAGGCAACAATACAAAGCTAAACACATCAGTCATTGAAAGTACCTCCAACTCCCTTCCCCAGAATGTGCTTTGTTTCTTCTGCAGCTGTACACTGCCCAAAGACACGGTCATGAAACACAACTTTGGTTATTTTGAAGGCATGGAGAAAACAAGCAACAAAAGCAAAAAAAAAGCAATAAAAGCTCCAGGAGTAGAAATATCCTCTTTAATTGCTTTCTGACTGAAATTAAACTGTATTCTTCAAGAATGAATGCTTCAGGTGTCTGAATTCAATCCATGGGAAGTGATATTAGATGTAATTAAAATAAATACTTTTAATTATTTAATAGTTCTCATGGCGATGCATTAAATGCAGTTTTACCTACTGTGACTCTTATTGGGTTAGTAAACAAATAGAGAGCCTGAAATTAGAAGATATCAGTCACACTGACTTGTAAACACAGTGGAAAATTACAGCTGTAGTGTGTAAGGTGAGACCTACTCTTATAAAGTAGACTTTTTTTCTTGGGGGGGTGGAGGGAGGGAGGAAGTGGGAGAGAGTTGGAAAAGTGAGTGACTTGGGCTGAACTGAAACAGCAATTCAGACTTGTTAGAAAAATTATCATTTCCTTATCTCCAAGCTTCTTTTCCAAAAGCAAAAGAAAATTTCTTCGTTTAGGCACGGGTCGATGTCTCCAATCTTTGGAGTAAACACTAAAAAACACTGAAATATTCTTCTTTTTTTTTTTTTTCCCAATGTCAGTTGCTACAAAGTCAGGACTAATGCACAGTGGATTTGCTGAAATAAGTGAATCCCATATTCATAATAAATAAACTACTAAACAGCTACTAATAACTACTAAAATTTGCTTTTTATGGGTTTTTACAGTAGCATGCACAATGAATCCAACACCATTCAGTTTCAGAATGGACTCTGAGGCAAACTTTCCACGTGTCACCTATTCCATTTGAAGCTATTACGCTGAAATAAATAGGCCGCAGTTTATATTCTGCACAAAATTAATAACTACATCTGAATTATCCCAAGTAGAGTCTTGAAAAGTCAGAATTAAACTGAACATCCTGCTTAAAATCTAACAAAAATGGAATACTTCACATTCCTTAACATACCACTTACATTTAAAAATAACACAATTAACATGCAATACAGGTAATAATAAAACCAAAATAACCCCCAGTAGCAATATATTGATGCTCAATTGCCAAATTAATTGATCCTGAAGAGCTATTGTTACTGGGTGGGAAAAAAAAATGAAAAGCGGTATGAAATTTCCCAGGGAAATGTTTTTTCTAGGGAATCGTCACTTTGAAGTGGTTATGCCACAAGCAATCATATGGATAATAATAACACTAATTTAAATAATTATTAAATAGTTCCTGAGCCATAAACATACTGCACAAACCGTGACTAGGCAAAACCCTAAGTCATGCCTGCTCACCTTCATTCCGTATTTTCACCTTGGAGGGAAAAAAAGTCAACCTCCTCTCTCAGTCCATCCTGTAGAACCACCAGGAATCAGGTGTTTCAAGCTCAACAGAGGCAGCGAGGGCTGTTGTAGGCAACTTCAGAGGGTGACCACAGCATGAAATCCCTATCTAACCTACCAACCACCATAGCAAGCATTTAAAAACTTCTATAGGAGTGAGCTAAGATTCATAAATCCATGCAACCTTTGCCTCTAGGTGAAGTTCTGATGGCTCCGGAATTTCAGCATAAATACTGCAAACTCTTATTATTAACAGTGAATAATATTGCTTGCTCACCTCAGTTTCTGAAGAAGGAAAGAGAATATTATTAATACCAGTCTAAATCCATGTTATATATATGATACAACTTCCTACTTACAAAAAACTTATAAAAATGAAGACAGAAAAATCCTAAAACATAGCACTGAGACATAACCCTCACAGAACCAGGCTTTATGATAGGAATTCTTCAGTAAATATTAATATAAATAAATAAAATAATAGCTATAAATAAATAAATATAGTATCATCACAATAAAATGGAAAGAGCAGCCTGGAAACCGCACACAAACTTTTTCCAAAATCAAGCTGAACTGATCTAAAGCTTGGAGGCAATGAAGTAGAAGGGATCGCTGCTGACCGTGCAGCGATCCTTAAGACCTTTTTATGTTGATAAGATAGGATCATCCCTCGTAAGAAGAATTAAAACTTACAAAAGAATAAAGATGGTAAATTGTGCTGAGATGACAATGTGCATCAAATTATATCTTGATGGAAATAGCTGTGCTGAGAAGGCTGCCCATGTGAAATATCACTTGCCGTTACTGCATCACCACCTGCTTCTGAAGGCAAGATGCTGATTTTTGAATAACCTGCTTCTGCAGGAATATATTGATTCGCTCAGTGTGTTGCCTCACTGCTTCAGTCAGCTTCTCTCTTCTTCAGCCTTTAGCAGACCACCACAAGGCCCCTAGGTTTCCATTTACTTCAGCTAAAACTAATGCCATTGAAATATCATCCAGCTTCCATTCATGACTGGTCTTGACTGAAATAAGTGGGTGCTATTTAATTTTCATATCACAGGTGAAACAAAGCCCTGGGTGTTTCAAGAAAATTTAAACCAAGAGGCTCATAATTTAACATTTTGAAAGAAATTAAAAAAAAAAATAAATAAATCCAGGATTTCTGACACAGATTGTGAACACGCGATTGTGTGTAGTGGTGTAAACACTGAGAGGTTAGAAAGCTCAATCAACTTTTATGGTTTGATTCATCTGGAAGGCAAATAACGTTTTTACAAGAAAAGCAAATGGACCAAATAAAAGGGAAAATAGATGCCATGAAAACAGCTAAGCAAATATTATTTTTTTAAATTACAATGCATTACTCTTAACAATGTTCACTTCAGGCTTTTAGCTCATTGCAATTGTGTGTTTCTTTGGACACGACTAACCAAATTGCCTCCGCATAATTTAATTCTTTCGGGTGTAATAAGCTTAATGCTTTATTTAGCAGTGCTAAAGCCAACAACTGTACGGAGTCCTGTGCGTGCAAAGAGTGGTTCGTCATTGTGTAAACCATCATGTGCAAATATCCCAATTTTGACAAGGCTTAAACTACTTCAAGCAAGATTTCAAAGGCGTCAGCACATGGCATGACACAAAACTCTTTGTGCAAGAGAAATTTCCAGGCTTGAAAGATAGATTTACAAAGCACGGATGCATTTATTTTTTTTCTTTCCTTTTATCGAGACTCCACTGCACAGCACCGACTGTGCTCCACACACACTGAATGCCCAGATGCCATTTCCAAAATGTTTGAGTTAAAATAAGTTATCAATGACTAGAAAATAAAGCCCCTCAAACAGTTACTCCCTTCCCATCTGTGAAAATTTCTCAGTAGTAATGCTTTCTGGGAGGGAGATGGGGGAAGAAAGACAGCTCATAGATACTTTTTATTGTAATGCAGAAGGCTATCTGTAGCTGGTATGCACTGTGTAAAACCACAAAGGATCTTTAGGTCTGTTTATCTCTTTTTTAAACCAAAAGTGGCTTCTGAGAGTATTGAAAAGTCTCCTGTGAAAAAGCAGCCAGCATATTATTTAAAAGAAAAATCTTTATGCATGAATAAATATTTAAAATCTTGTTTAACCATAAGGATCAATACTTGCATTAATATTATATGGGTATATTAGCTATTTATTTTGGAGTATACCTATGATTATTAAGATACAATCATAATATTGTTTGAATCTGGACTTCTTTTCCTAAAATGTTTTCTTACATTTCCTTAAATTGAGAGTCTCTTCTCTGCTGCTGTATAATGTTGGGTCCAGTAGGACCATTTCAAATATCAATAACAAAATTTTCTCCCTATGGTAGGTAGCCATCATAATTTGGATTATTAGAAAGGGAGGTATATTTTGTATTCCAGTCCACCTTCTGCAGTATTTGCTTTCTTTTTTTTTCTTTTTTCTATTTTCTTTTTTTTTTTTTATCTACTTCCTTTGTTTATGACAATAGAAAAAAACTGAACATTTCAGGACTTTGTGTCATGATGGAATTGCACAATTGTGAGAACTATTCTGCAGAAAAGTCAAACCCACTCGTATGGTTTTCACGCTTATATGACTTGCTGAACTGACATTAGAAAATAGATTTGACTTATACTGGGTCCTATTTTGGGGAGAACTTCTGGAACCCCACCGTGTATGAGAAAAAGAAATATTTGTAGACCTTTTGAGTTGACTAGGTGGTGAGACAAAGTCCAACCACTTCCCATCCCCAAACAAGACACCAGTTGTCTCATCTTTTACAGTCTTTATAGCAACTTGACACTAACTTAAAGGAAATGTTGAGTTTAAAGGTTGTTCTAGAAAGAGCAGCAGAGACTTGGATCCCTTTTTGCATTAGACAGTTGGGAAGATACTGAAAAAGGGTGATATTTAACCAGAATGTAGTCCTAAGGCCAACGTAAGAGTGGAAGGGTAATGGGATAGGAAAAGGGTGTCAGCTCTCGAGGATTAAAGCAAAAGAAGCAAAGGCTTCCAGTGAGAAAAGGCTTCCACTTCTTCTTCAAAGGGAAAATTTGGCCTGTTGCACTTCAGTATCTATCATAATACTTCTGTATTTCATCTAAAGAGGCTATAATGTCAACAAATGCTGCTAATTGTTGTAAGGCTCCAGTTCCCTTCACTGCCTTACTTAGCAAGGGAGAGCCACAAAAAGGAAGAAAAAAACCCCACCAAACGAACGGGTGTGACTATAAATAGTCATTCCCTCATTCAACATGATGCATTTGCTCATTTCATTATTTTTACCAAAACAAGGAAAACGAAGCAAAGATGTTTTTCATTAAAAAAAAAAAAAAATAACAAAAAGAGGAAGAATAGTGAGGTAAGGTGTTTCCCAAATTTTGTCAGACTTCTTTATTCTCAGAATTTCTTTTTCTTTTCTTCACACAGAGTCCACACAGAAAAGCACTGGCAGTGCTGACAGCTCCACTCCACTCACATTTACTTCCCTTTTCCCTTTTATCATAATAAGAATGGTAGCAACAGTAACAAAGATGTCCCAGTTCACCAGTGTCATAAGAAACTCAATAAGTATGCTGGTGTGTACAAAATAAAAAGTGAGAAATACACTATTAAATTATACTCTTTTCCTAACCTTGGAAAGATTCTACTATAGCTTAAGTGGTTCAAAAAGATGGGTTTGTTGTTTTGTTTTGTTTTGTTTTGTTTTTTCAGTAGAGCAATATGAAACAGCTGTTTAGGAAGACAGGAAAAGATGGAAGGCTGAGATCCAAACCTGCTATTCAAACTCTCTCAGGATCTGTACACGTTCAAATCCAGACATGAAAATCCCTGTATGTCTATGGGCCCTAAAACTAAACACTCCTCCAAAGAAGCTGGTATGCATCACAAAATCTGATGGCCAGGTCTATCTATATTTAATGATATTTGTTATAGTTTTGACAATCTAAAATATTAACCTTCTTGCTTTCCAGGAGACACTTCTAAAGTCCTGAATGAGGACAGCACCTACACTCAGGAACACTGATCATGTGCACATTTAGTTTTGGAAGAAAAGAAAAATAATAAAAAAACTCCACCAACCACTTTTGCACCCACACTTTCCTAAACAGGTGTGAAATTCAGAAGACTCTCAGGAGTTTCTCTAGCAAATGGCATGCCTCAACTAGTGCAATATTTAACCATGTCTGTCATGCCAGGGAATGTGTAAAACAGACATTATTTCTTTAACCATCATCCAAGAGCAATCTGACTGCTGATAAGAAGCAATGCAAAGAGGAAGCTGAATTTTCTTTCACCTCGTCTGTGTCCAAAATGATCAGATACAGCTAATCTTGCAGGACTGGCAGCCAGAAGCCTGGACAGCTGTAACCAATCCCATTAGCATGGAGGAAGCTAGGCTTTCTGAAGCAGAATAGCCAGCACAGAAATTAAAGGAACTTTCTTTTATCATAGTACTTAGAAACAAGTTGTAGATTAGAGAATCCAACACTATGTTACTGTATGGTATAGTCACCAGACAGAGGTCGTGGCAGATAAAAAACAGAAGTTACCTGAAATACTCCAAATTATGTTTAATACAGGAAAAGCATCTCCTGTAAAATGAAATGAATTGCAGAAAGGAAAATGAACAACGGTTATTCTGAAAAACTCTACCTGGATCCTTATTTTAGGGATTATTCAATGATTTACTCAACACAGGTGTGTATGTAAATCACCTATGGGGCTTCTGCGTGTGCTTTTCACTAGGTAAATATTGTCAAATATTATATTCTGACCTTTATTTTGTGATTCCGTGTTGTTTCTGTAACTGGAACAGTGGAGGGATGACCGTCTCCTCAGGGTCTCACTGTAATCATCGCTTCTCCAGAGAAAGCAGCTCCCTGCAAATCAGACGTCTTCACCCCATTCAGGTGGTTTCCCACAAAATCCTTCAGACTGGAAGCTTAAAGTAAGCCCTTAAAGGGATCAGATTGTGTTCGCTTTTATGTTCTCTTCTGTCTCTGAGGAAAGGATGAGCAAAACATCTGCTGTAGGGTATCAGGTAGTTAGAAAAAGAGGCTTTTGATAGGCCTAAAGAAGAATGAGGGAGAAGACAAGTCTTAGAAAACGGATAAGCAGCATTAACATGCAACAAAAACATAACAAAATTTAGCTTACCGTAAAGCAAAAAGCAAGAATTCTAGGATTTACAGTAGTCTGAGGAACCTTAGCTCTTCCTTGTTATGTAATTCTTGAGAGATCAGAAAAAACAGAGAATGCTATGGAATAAGACAGGACGTGATCCTTTAATTGAAGGCAATGTTGAAATGGGTATGTACAAACACAGCATAACCCTGCTGGTTTCTTCTCCTGCACTTATAAAGCTCGTGTTTAGACTCAAAAGCGTGTAGCCTTTTGCAATAAGCAGTCTTTTCTTCAAACATTTCAGTTGTATGTCTCATAAAACCTGGGATAGACCTCAAACTCTCAGCTGGGGGACACATCAGCTGCAGAGCAACTTTGCAACTCTGATGTAGTTTTCTACATGTTTTCAAATCATCTGGAAAAAAAAATAAGTGTCACGAGACCTAATAGAGTAAGCAATCAAAATTCATTCCCATGGAATATACCTACATTGTCATATGTATGATCCCAATAGTCTTTTTCAACATAGATGATTCTATATGTTTAAATAATTTCAGGGGGGGTGGTGGTGGGGAAATGCTAAAAGAATGTTATTTAGGATGTAAAAGCAGCTGCTGAAATATAGCTCTCGTAGGTTATGAAAGTGACACTTTCCTAAGTGACTGGCTCTGCAGCAAGTTCTGGGATACACAACCACCTACTGGTACCGAGGTTTGGTTGCTCACCCCTCAGAGATTCCAGAAAAAATACATGAGAAGGAGAATACATCGAGACTTTTTCAAAAGTGACAAAGTGACAATAGTCACTGATGTCTGCGACTGTTTGCCGTAACAACTGCCCCAAGGAAATAGCACAATCAGCAGCTCTGAAGTCCAAAAATTAGAAATTAGTTTGGCATAGAAATCAGTAATTTTGAGGAGAGGAGCCAACTGAAGAGCACTTCATGCATCTGGCATCTGGTGAATAGCTGCTATGTATGGCATGGAAGGATATTGTGGGCAAAGATTTGAAACAAACTGGAAACAAGTGGCTTAAAATCAAGCCTTCTGGGGACTGAGAAAGATTCTGTGTTGATAACAATATGGAATAGCTAAAATATGAGGCTCCTGGGAGAAGGGTGAACCACAAAAGAGACATTGCTAGGAATATGACTGAACAGAATTAAGTATAATTTTCCAAAGCCTTGGTGTGCAAATAAGCCAAAACACATATTTCTTAATAAAGATGACAGCTGAGATTATTAATACATTATTAATTACATGACAATAGGGATTTTTTTTTTTTTAATTTGCTGGAAATATGAATGTTAACGTGTCAGTTCTTAAAACGAACCAGTTTCATTGCCAGTGAGAAACATGGAACCGAGGTCTACAACATTAAAGGGACTCTGAATAATGATTTAATATAGGGCTTTGTCTAGTGCTAGATGAAAGAAGGCTGTGAAGAAAGTAATGCTCTTTAAAATCTAATGGGATTAAGGCAGCAACATGATGCAATGTGATTAATCTTTCCAATAAAACGTTGAACGCATTTGGTTTTCACTGCCGTAAAAGAATCACTCTTTTCTAAGTGTTTTTTATTTTGATGGAGTACCCAATATAACATGATGTGGATCAGCTTAAAGGCAGTTGTGTTTGATTATTTTCCTCTCTTTGTTTATTATGTTCCTACTGTTATTTTAAATAAAAGGATCTCTGCAATGCTGAGGAGAACAAATTCAAAAGCTGTAATTAACAGACTCTAGACATGGGAGACTCTGAATGTATACAAATACAAAAGAAGTCTCGAGCCAAATCTGAGCATGATGAGCAAATTATTCTAAGAAGCGTTACTGAAGTATCATCAGCAATGCCAGACTGCAGGGAACAAATTTTAAATTGAAAACATGACCTTATATTTTCCCTAATTGCAAGCACCAAGAATTTAGAGTCTGACATGCTATTAACTGTGAGCTTCTAGATCTCTGTTAGAGAACCTTTGACCTGGGACAGCAGACCAGGTCCATGATTCTCTTTTGTAAATCCCGTGATCACATTGTTGTTGGGTTTCTTCCCTGCCAGACTGTACAGGGTGATGGACATGTGACCATGGCCTGCAAGGCTCCTTTGGCCTTTAGCAAGAGCACGTTCTCCAATCTTCTGCCTTCCAGTTATTCAGTTTACCCTCTGATTTTTACCATTAGCCTTTTAACCAAATGATCGCTCGCGTTTCCTTTGGTCAGCTTTTCATGGAAAAGGCTACAACATTCATAAGCAGGCACTGAACATTAGCACATGAACATACTCTTCCGTAGGTGTTAGTGTTGATCTCATAAGTCCTCCAGCCTGACAAGAAGAGAAGGTGGTATTTGTATTGTGTCAGACTATGAGTCGGTGGCTTCGCATATACAAGAGACAAAAATCAAACCAAAAGGCAAGTGTGAGGATACGGTCTTCTTCAGCCATTCTCCAAGTCCACAGCTTCTATACAAGATGAAGAACCTCCAAGTTACCTTTGAAGTGTAAAAATTTAGTGGTGTCAAAGAAAATAGGAATTTTCCTTGGGATACTGCAGTGTAGGAGCCAGGTCAGAGGATTCAGAGAGCAGAGTGTTTTTGCTGCTTTCAAATTGTCAGATTTAGTTTGCACCAGAAGCCACTGGGGACCCTAGTGAAAGTGAAGAGGCTGTTTACACCTCACAGAGAGAAGAAGCTGTCCTTGGCTGATGTTTGTGAGATGTTTCCTCTAGCCAGAATCATTCACAGTCCAGAGAGCTGGTTTCTCTCCCCTAACACCCAGGCAAGCTCCCTCTGCTGGGGACTTCATCGGCTTCATGAGAAGTTCAGACCTTGCTTCGAAAGCCAGAACCTTATTTCAGTATTGAAGGAATTCTTTCCTTGTCTCTTGGCAGAGCCTGAGATCAGGAATAGCTCCCACTTTAGGCAGACTTGGCAAGAAAGAGCAGCATTTGTCTCTAAAACGTCCTCTTTCAAGCTATGTTGAAAAAAACATGTGCTGCCAGTGTTCTGGGCTGGGGAGAGCCAGACGGGGCAGGTAGGGTGATTATTATTGTTAATTTAAAATTTATATTTGAATGGATGCATCATCTTTTAAGGCAGATTGGCATCCAGTGCTGCTGCGTTGATGCTGAGGTCTGCTATACCACAGCAAAGCATTTCTGGTGTTGGCATTTGGATTGGGCATTCTTGGTAGCCTCCAAAATGTCTCTCAAAGGGTGGCTGACGCCCCACCACACCATCCCCTTTTTATACAACCCCTGACACTGCACAGTGGGCATTTGCCTGGATATATTTCAAGTCAAAGCAGTCTAGTCATGCTTTAAGGTACTCTCCTGATCCATTCATCCACCTGATTTAGATAGGGGTTGTACCCCTGTTGGTTTGGGCAGAGTTAAATACTCAGGCATATCAGCTCAGAAGTGAAAATTTCTGCCATTTCTTGACATTTATATGACAGAGATGTTAAACCACTTGATACACAAGATGTTACTATATTTGTTAATCAGATAACACGATGGAAATCCAACCACAACTGAAAAAAAATAATCATGTTTTCGTTCTAATACCAAGTTCTCACTGATACAGCCAAATAGAGAAATATAGATCTGAAACTGCACCCGTTGCTTCTGAAGCTGACAAAATCTTCAGTGAAATTTCTCCTCCCACTGTATCTTTCTGTACTCCTGTGGCTTTTTAAATCCATAGGCTCACACACCCACACAGAGCAACTAAATGAATCATTTTCTTCCACGACTTCCCCCATGTCTATCAAAAAAAAACCCAAAAAAAGAAAAACCAAAACCCAAGCAAACCACTTTTAAAATTGAATAACCAGACTGTTAGCAGTCAAGTGTATAAAAATGAGAGAAAACCAAGGAAACATGACCTCTCAAAATGTCACTAATGCCATCAGTTCCATAGAGGGCTCTGAATGAGGTCAGTGGCGTATAGAGGCAGCGTATGTTACGCTGATCAGACTGTCAGTTCCCGGTCCAAGGGAGGCTCCCTCTTAAGAGCATCTGATCACTTCCATCCAAGAGCAATCCCACTGAGGTAACAGTGATATACTATTGTAAAGTTTAGCTCAGCCTATTAAAATGTTAGAGAACAGGGAAACACCCACTTCACTCTATGACTGCTTTCCTCAAGCATCTCAAACCAAAAGCGTTCTTTCAGTGCTGGCTATTATCAAGAAAGCATATATGATACTCCTGCAACTTGCGTACAAACGAGCTCCATTTCAAACTGTAAAAACAAAGGAATCCAAAGGAAAATAGATGGAGATAATCATAGCACAAGACCACTGGGGAAAGTTGTAACCAATGATGAAATAATCTTTCTTAGGCTCAGAGCTGAATACATCAGTCCTTGAACACCACCCTGCTTACTAAACATAATAGATACTTCTGCTTTTCAGCAGTAGGAAGCAGCCAAAGAAATAAAAAATCAGCCTAGGAGGAGATAAGATATCAGTTACATTAACTACTTACCTGTGGGAATAAGTTTTCACATGTTTTAAAGAATCAGCCAGGATATATGAACACGTATATTTATTTCCCATATTCTCTAAAATATAGAAGACTGTTTGCAGTTTAATTTTAATAATTAAGAAATGAAGTTGAGCTTTCCTGTGGACAAGAGAATATACTATGTGTTACCCCTGTGAGTAACACTGAATTTAAAAACTTATTTAAATTTATTTAAATATGAGTAAAGGGCTATTTTCAGCCACACTATTTTTCTCTCTTTTCTTGTGAAAGGAATGTAACCTTTTCCTGTAACATGACATCAGAGAATAGTGTCCTTTCAGTTGTATTTTATATCGTATGTGAAGCAGGGTGAAGCATGTGCATCTGAGGTTTTGTGGGGAGAGTGTGAAGAGGAGCTGTGAAATTTCTGTTAAATGAGTGAAACTGAAGAAATAGGAAAAAGTGAAGGTTAAGTACAAAATTACATATGTACATTGACTGGATGAGTACTTCTCTAGAGCGAAGTCTGTTGCAAACATCATGGCACTATTTATCCTTCTATTCTTGACAATTCCATTAGAGTTTCTTGGGATGCCTAACAAAGCAGATGAACAGCCAGCCTGAGTGACTACCAATGGCTTCTCTTGGGATAGATCACATGAAGAATTTGAAGGGGGCTGCTTCAATACAAGGATGGATGGCTTTGAGAGAGATTTGCCCTTGTATTGTTTAAAATTGTTATTGTTTAAAAGGCACTGAGGCAGCAGAAGGGCTGGTTTATACAGTGCTGGCTGGTACTGACTGGGATGAGCACAACCTCCTGTATATAGCTCATCTTGTTACTATCTTTAAGCAAGGCTGCAGAGAGGTATTTTACCCTTAGAGATGGTGAAGCATCTGCCAGCTGTTTTTCCAATGAATTTGAGGCAAGGAGATAATAATCTTTAAATACAAATTTTCGGTTTCCCCTGCATTTCTTTCAACTTTCACTATGCAAGCACAAATCTTCATTAGATGCCTTTTGATCAAATATGTAAACTAAATAGCTTAACAGCTATTTAACAGCTTAAATAGCTACAGCCAATAAAGGGGTACAATACCAGAAAACTCTGACAGATTTTTGTAAACTATAATTTAAGGGATTCAAATCTCTCCCCCCCATCATTACTAGTCTACATACATGTGTCTTTCCCTAATGCAGTTAAACCGCAACACTCAGGTTTCAAATTATAATTTGTTCCAATTAAAGTAATTCATTAGGCTCTCTACCCTGCCATGTGATCATGTGATAACCACACAATATCTGTGCCATTGAAATAAAGTATCAGTTTAGAGGAAGCAATGTACAGCAGCAAAGACTATGTGTGTGTAGATGGAGAAATCTATTGGTAAGAAGTATTACAGTCTTCTTACAATTTTCGTCTTTTTGCCAGAGGAACAACAGAATTGCAGAATCACAGAAAGTTATGGGGTTGGAAGGGACTTCTGCTGATCATGTAGTCCAATCTCCCTGCCCAATTAGGTCCACCCAGAGCAGGTTGCACAGGAATGTGTTCAGGTGGGTTTTGAGTGTCTCCAGAGATGAAGATGCCACCACCTCCCCGGGCAACCTATTTCAGTGATCTGACACCCTCAAAGTAAAGAAGTTCCTCCTCATTTTTAGATGGAACTCTTTATGAACAAGTTTGTGCCTGTTACCTCTTGTCCTCTCACTGGGGACCGCTGAGAAAAGACTGGCCCCATCCTCTTGACACCCACACTTTAAATATTTATAGATGTTGATCAGATCCCCCCTCAGTCTTTTCTTCTCCACACTGAGAAGACCCAAGTATTTCAGCCTTCCTTTGAAAGAAAGCTGTTCTAGTCCCCTAATCAACTTTGTAGACCTCTGCTGGTCAATAATTTTGATTATATCTTTTTAAGTGACAGAAATAGTCTGTCCTGCAACAAGAGTAGCGTATACAACTGCAACCTGGAAATTATGCATATCATAGAAATGCAAATATCACACACAACCCTTCTTTCTAAACAGAAAAATTGATCATACAATTACTGGGGGATGTGCCAACTCAACTGCAACTGTGGGAATAGTGTTGTCACACGTCTTGTGATGAGCCTATTCTTACTAGAGGAGGTTATAAAGAATACATATTTCATCCACACACCACAAACTATCTCCATTTCAGCAGATGTTTTCTCACAGCAGAAAGTTTGGAAACAAAAGCCAGTCTTTTTAACCACAAGATATGAATCAAACTGCAGTAGCATGAAAACCAAGGTTTTAATATGATGCACATTCAGAAATAACAAATAAAGAACAAAGATAGCAGTCTGTCATGGTAACTATCATTCTTAAGAATTTCTACAGGAAATCTCATTTGCTCTATGAACAAATTAAACTTTACAATTTACTTATGAATGACACTGATTACATTCTTTTGTCTCCAAGCAAAAGGATTTTGAAGCATTTTGCAGGTATTTCTAGTTTATTATTCAAATTGTGAGATTAAATATATCTCACTGAGTTTCATGGAACTGAGATGCCACTTGCACCTGAGTTTTAAAATTGAATACTCTGGAATTGACGAGATTTACAAATAAAGTTAATTTCCATATCTTGAATCCTTCCATCACTTTTTGCCCTACCGTTCTTGTAGCACTACAGTTTCATCACTCCAGTACTGGAGAGTCACAATCGTTTTCTATTCTGACCACCTCGTATCTGTGGATTAAAAAAAATAATAAATTAAAAATCTGAGTTTCTGGACATCTTTGCTTTTAAGTAAGGTTTGTTACATCCAAGCTGCTAATTCTGTGAATGGATGTAACCTCGCAGGGAGGTCTCTAACCAGGGACGGCTGCCTCCACTCTGCAATGCAACATGGATATTGAAGGCAGCATCAGCACAGCATGGTGTGCTGGAGAGATGCTGGATCGGTGCTGTGCTGTGACCTGTTGTGTTCCCAGTGTGCCCGGAGCTGGCTCCAGGACAGGGCTCTGCTGGGGCGTACTGCACCTCCCTCCAACATTTCTCTCCGTTGTACTTGTGTTGCGTTCAACACTTCCCTTTCTTCCTCTTTGCTGATACGGTCATCCTGCTCCAACACACAGTACTTTTTCTCAGTTCTAGTAGCAGTTACTCAATATTAGCATTTTTTAATTTCATCATACAGCCTGTGTTGCAACTGTGGCATAGATGGATGGTGAGGGAGAGGAGAGAGACGCTGCGCTCAAAAGAGAAGGTGCACACCCAGTCGTTACACAAATTCCCCATGCTTTATCTTCACAAAGGAGCTGTAGCCCTGACCCATCATCATTTTACTTTCCACAGACCCCTGAAGCCTAACACATCTCTGAACACATTCTACAGACATTGGGCTACCGTTAGAAGACACAGATCAGCGTATTGCAGAAAGTAAATATATAGAAGTGTAAAAAAATCTGCATGTTGACAAATATACATTTTTTCACAAGTAATCAGCAGAGATGCAAGTAAATAAAATTCATCCACTCTCTCCAAATTATTAGAAGAAGCTCTATTCTGGATCTATAGTTCGGTCTCATCACACGTTTTGGCCTGTGGAATACAGGGTGGTTTGGCAGAACAAAGAACATGTTTACCCTCCTTGCCCCAGCTCTTGTTAAGCAAATTTGAATTATTCTTCATTTAACTATTAGAGATGACATAATAAGCACCTATGTATTCAACAAAATCCTAATTAAAATTAAAAATACAAAACTGAAACTTACATCCTTCATTGTCCTTACATACTGCAAGGCAGAAACCAGGCAAATAAATAAACCTGAATGCAACAGACCTCTGCCTTCAGCTAAAGTTAGGATTATTAATGCATGCAGACAGGTCAAATACTGTTGTGGTTTCACATCAGTTTCTTCTGTTTTACTTCCATATATCTGAGAGCTTCCCTTAGGTAAGGAACACATCTGTTTATGTCTGAAAACAATAGATGTTCTCAAGCTGGAATGTGGAGGAGGTTTCTCTTCACAAAACAAGCACAGCACTCTCCTGGCAGGCTTGCCAGAGGGCACAACATAACTAAGAATATGAACTGCTCCACTTACCAGCTCTATACAAACAGAATTATTTTTTTTTCTCCAGACGTGCCCTTGATGATACCAGGAGAATGTATCTGAAGCTAACACTGGAATATTCTTATTTACTTCCTTACACTGGGGTAACCTATCAATCAGACTCACAGAAGCAGGTTACACCCATTGTAGTGTTATTCAGATTTTTACAGTGCAATTAATAACAACAACTAATGATAATAATAATCCCAGTGTGCCATATCGGCAATAAACTCATGCATGAACAGAGCAAAATTCTGTCCACTATACAGTCAGAGAGTTTTTGCCCTCGTTTTTAATGAAATTAATATTTAACTTAAATGTCTGCAACTATTCACACAATTAAAGGTGTTGTCTGTTGAAAATGAAATCAGGTTTGCATTTACATGGTAAAAAAAAATAAATTTGGCCAGGCTTTAAAGAATCAATCATGAAAAGGTTACATGCACACTACTAGTACGAGATCAGTGTCAGAGATAACACCTTAGCAACTATATTTCCTTCAAGCTACAGTGAGAAGAGAAAAATACATTTTTAGTGCAGTCATTAAGTTAACATCTTTCATAATTAATAAAGAATCATGAGTCAGTTTCTGGGAACAGCATTAAAGGAGCTTCAGGACACAGTATGTGAAGAAAGAGAATTGTGAATTCGTGTGATATTTTGGAACTGCATTTCTTAATAATTCAGGCAAAGGATTTTAAGCAACTTTGGAGGAGGGATGATGATTTCTTTCAGTAAAAATGAATCACAGAAGCAAGGGATTCTGGAATCTGACTGTCAAAACAAAACATCGACAAGTAATACCAATAAGTAGCAATACAGTTCTGAAACATAAGCAAGCCACAGGTTTCTGGCAAGCATTTTATCAAGAAAACTTGGACCAGCCACAGGCATATAAAGCACAAAGCAATTAGCTTGTTTCCTGGATTATCCAGTGAAGACTTAATGATTTAGCAGGTGATACTGGTTAGAAAATTACTGCTTTTATATACATGCATGTTTATATGTATACTTACATACATTTATAGCATTTGTTTAAGATTTCAAAGAACACAGTTACTAAGAAACCAACGGGAATGGAAATCCTTCTGTTTAAATGCATATGCTTATTTCAGTTGTAACTTCATCAAAAGCTTGGGGTTGTAGCCCCTTCCTCCAGTTCTGCTTTTGCCTTAATTCAGTGGTGACCTAATATAAACGCACACATAATCACAGCCGTGGCATTTCAGTTGTCTCCCTGATAACCAACCACTGGAGTAGGCTCTCTTTCACCTGCTTTTGTTTTTAGCCCTTGGCACTTCCATTCCTGGCAGCAGGAATGAATCAACTTCAACCACCAGATCAGCATCTCAGAGAGGCGACTGCTCCACTCTGTCATTGGGACAAAGATCCCAGACCTCAATTCTCTCTCCAGTGTGAAGCATCTAGTGCTACCCACTTCCTAGGTTAGCATCAACCTCCACCAGTCTTAACCACACAGTTGAGTGTATCAAACTTCTCAGACTTTCCTGCATGGCTTTGATGAAGCAGCTTTCCACTTGCAGGAACACCAAAGAGGAGATCGGCCTCTCTCTCCCTCTCCAGGGCAGCCGCTCTGAGCAAATATTCTGAATTGCTGAAAGTGGTGTGTGGGGCAGCAGAAGGAAGATCTGAAAATTCTGAAATGTTTGGAAATTTTTAATCGTATTCAAGGTCTGGCAGCTCTTAAAAAGGATTAAATAAAATTCAAGTTCCCAGATCTCCTTTTGGGCATAATTCAGGCAGATTCTGCTCTACTTTATTATGAAATTCCTTGTATAATCATGTCTGATAAGAAGGTTAATCCTAAAGAAGAGGAACTAGATCCTATGCTGTATTTTCACACTTCTCTAATCTACTTGAGCATTACTTCCTAACATCGCTTCAAAGGAAAGGAAAAATAGATTAGTATGTTCCCTTCCTTCTCCAGAGAAATTACAATTCTTCCCTAAGGCACATTCATCCATCAGAAGATAACAATAGTAACGTTTGATAAATGCACGTTTGATAAATGCCACATTTTATTAAATAAAAACAAAAGGATTTTATAAAGTGGGGGAGAAAGTAAATGTAAATGAAGGAGTAACTTATCTTCTCATGTCTTCCTTTTTCATTCTGCTTTTTAAAAAGTCTCCCTGAAATTGTTATCACATTCCAGCTCTATTACACAAACACTCTTACCAAACTTTTTTTTTCCCCCTCTAGTAATCTTTCCGCCCCCCCCAACACAAAGATGAAAGGCAGGTGATTTGTCTGCAAAGTCTCCAGAATGATGAGGAACAGGAGATTGTGTGCACATCACTAAAGAAAACATCACAGAAAGGTGTTTCTCAGTGACACAAATTTGGAACAAGTCCTTGATCAGGTCCTATATTTCAGGTATTGCGATAAGAAGGTAACAAACTGTATTTTACATTATAGGAAAATGTTTATACTGAAGGGGAAAAAAAAAAAAAAAACCAAAACAAAAAGGAAAATTTTTTCTTTTGCTTGGAAATAAGAATCCCAAAGTAACAATCATGTCTTTATAATCATCCAGAATAGAAGCAAATAATCCTCATCCTTAAGATGAAGCTCTACATTTAAATTAGCTATTTTGTAAATATTTTCTTCCTAATCTAAGAATAAAATGTGCAAGTTTTGTCCTCAAAGAGCTGAACATTTATGCTTGGAAAGCTGAACACACCTGCTTTATTGAGCCTATTGCAAATGTGAGGTGCAAGTTTTACTAGACGCATCTGGGCTCTTGTCTTTTGATAAAGTTTCAACCCAAAGTTTGGAAATAACCGAAGCCAGGTTGCTCCTGTAGGTGAAGTAAACAGGTCTGACATGAGCAACAGAAACAGACAAACCAAATTACTTTCAAAGGTATGTCCTTTTATCTAAAATAAGTTGTCCACCTGCTTTTTGTTTCTATTGTTTTAAGACTGACTCGTCACTTGAAGAGAAGTTTTCTTCCCTGAAGGGGAAATATAAAGAATGGGAACTGATAATAAAAGACAACAAGCTTCACGAATGTATCCAAGGGACACAAGCAGACAGTGCCTCAGGGACAGAGGGAAAAAACAGAAAGAATAAATTATTTCCAGATATTTCTAAATTGTCATCAGTGACAGTCTCTCAGTAAGACCTGGTGTTGTTTTAACTTAGCCTCCTCCCCAGCAAACCCACAAACCCCTCTGACTTATGAAAAGTCTTTCTAGTTCCTCTGTTTTCTTTCATGTCTCAGAAGGGAACCTGAGGTATAACTGGACAGGTAGGTAGAGAAAAAAAAATAGCAGAAACTAAAAGCTATTGTTTCACTATGCACACCAGTCAGACTTTCAGTGGAGCTCCTGGTGAAGCCCATCATGTTCCCACCGACATCTCAGGGCAGGCACTGGCGTAATTCTGTTCAGATTAAAATAACTCTGATTAAAGGACAGCCTTAATAACTGTGCTTATTCCATTTCCCAGGACTGAAGGAAATGCCATTCCTCTGCCTCTCCCCCCCTCCTTGTTTTCTTCTGTTATCTCTTTTAATTTTAGAGTGCCAGACAACCTAACATCTGCAGGGTACAATCAACAGATGACTTCTCAGAGATCAACTTCACCCTTTCCCCCCAGCATTTCTTCCAGGCACATCTTCTTCAGACTCTCTTCTTACACCCTAACCTCCACTGCTGCCAGTACGCCCTATAGATTTTTTTAAAGGCTTGATGGACTGTTGTGGTAAAATTAAGTGTAGTTCAAGGGCCATGTTTACTATATAAAACAAACCCTCATTAGCTATTTCACTGATAAGTCCTGTGGCAGGTATGTGAAATAGAGTTGTCTCAGATATCTGGGTTGATTTATTACATTCACAACTTTTCAAAACAAGCATACTTCAAAAAGTGTTGGCTAAAAATAGTTGCCTTCTTTATTCAGTGGATAATGATAAAAAATGAAGATAAGGCCAATGACAGCTGCTCTGGTTTATTACATGAGTTGTTTAAAATAGCCTTCCCAAAAAAACCCTCAGAATCTACTATCATCAAGCATTTAAAAGATGAGAGTCAATACTTGCAAGAACAATAAATCGTTGACAGAATCAGAATCGTAGAGTCATAGAATCATTTTGATTAGGATATTTAAGATCATCAAGACAACCATTAACCCAGCACTGCCAAATTACCACTAAGCTATGTCCCTTAGCACCACATCTAAACATCTTTTAAATACCTCCAGGGATGGTGACTCAACCACCTCCCTGGGTAGCCCATACCAATGTTTGATAACCCCTTTTTTTTTTCCTACTATCCAATTGAAACCTTCCCTGGTGCACCTTAAGGCCATTTCTTCCTGTCCTATTACTTGGGAGAAGAGACCAACTTCTACCTCTCTGCAACCTCCTTTCTGGTAGTTGTAGTGATAAGGTCTCCCCCTAAGTCTCCTTTTCTCCAGGCTAAACTCTTTCAGACACTTCTCGTAAGACTTGTTCTCCAGAGCCCTCAGCAACTTCATTGCCCTTCTATGGACACGCTCCAGCACCTCAATGTCTTTCTTATAGTGGGACCCCAAACTGGACACAGTATTGGAAGTGTGGCCTCACCACTGCTGAAATTACACCAGGTTGCTTTCCCTTATGGATGTCACATGCTAAGACCTGCTTTGTCTCGGCTGCTGTGCCGTACTTTGACATGCTGGTGTAATTACACTGTGTGCCTGATTCTCATCTGGTCATTACCTGAACACATTTTCAAGCTGTTTTACGTTGAACTTAAGGATCAGCTTGTGAAACACATAATTCCGTGGTTTCAGATAAAGAACCTCAGTTTAAAAGTTTACAGTGTTGATCTGGGAAGAAAGTAGAAAGCAGAAAGAAGCAGCACTTCTGTAGGTGAGCTTCTCTGTCATCACAGATCTTAAATTAAGAACATACATAAGGATACTATTTGGTAATGCCTGAAGGTCAATAAAATGGAGCCCTGCACAATTCTGTCTAGCACTATACAAATAGAGACATAGGTTTCCTGTAAAGCTTACCAAGCAAATAGAAAGAGGAGACCTAAGGTAGAGGAAGTGGTAAAATACTTTTGTATTTGAGCTGTGTGAAGGAGGCATTTTCATGTTAGTTTCACAGTATCTTAGAATCACAGAATGGCCAGGGTTGGAAGGGATCTTCAGAGATCATCTAGTCCATCCCCCCTGCCAAAGCAGGTTCACCTAGAACAGGTTTCACAGCAAGGTATCCAGGTGGGTTTTTAATATCTCCAGAGAAGGAGACTCCACACCCTCTGTGGGCAGCCTCTTCCAGTGCTCTGTCACCCTCAAAGCAAAGTTCTTCCACATGTTCAGATGGAATTTTCTGTGTTCCACTTTGTGCCTATTGCCCCTTGTCCTGTCACTGGGCACCATGGAATAGAGTCTGTCCCCATCCTGACATCTACCCTTTAGTTATTTATAAGCATTGATAAGATTCCCTTTCAGTCTTGTCTTCTCTAGGCTAAACAGACCCAGGTCCCTCAACCTTTCCTCATAAGAGAGATGCTCCAGGCCCTTAATCATCTTTGTCTTTCACTGGACTCTCTCCAATAGTTCCTTGTCTTTCTTGAACTCGGGAATGAACTCTTGAACTCCAGAAATGGACACAGTGCTCCAGATGTGGCCTCAACAGGGCAGAGTAGAGACAGGATAACCTTCCCTCAGCTTGCAGGTCACGCTTTTGCTGATGTACCCCAGGATGTCATTGGCCTCTTTGGCCAGAAGGGCACATTGCTGGCTCATGGTCATCCTGTTGTCCACCAGGATTCTCAGGGCTGTCTCTGCAGAGCTGCTCTCCAGCAGATCAGCCCCCAACTGGTGCATGGAGTTATTTCTCCCCGAGCACAGGACCTTACACTTGCCTTACAGGTTCCTCTCTGTCCAGTTCTCCCTGGATGGCAACACAGCCTTCTGGTGTGTCAGCTGCCCCTCCCAGTCTTGTGTCACCAGCAGACTTGCTGAGGGTACACTCTGTCCCCTCATCCAGATTGTTGATTAATAGTATGAATAGGACTGAATCCAGTGCTGACCCCTATGGAACACCACTAGCTATAGGCCTCCAGCTGATCACAACCCTCTGAGCTCTGCCGCTCAGCCAGTTCTCAGTCCACCTCACTGTCCTCTCATCTAACCCACAGTCCAAAGCTTACCTGCAAGGATGTTATGGGAGACAGTGTCAAAGGCCTTGCTGAAATTGAGGTAGACAATGTCCACTGCTCTCCCCTCATCTACCCACCCAGTCATTCTATTGCAGAAGGCTATCAGATTGGTCAAACGTGATTTCCCCTGGCTGAATTCATGTTGATCACTCCCAGTTTCCTTATTGACTAGAAAGGACTAAAGTAAATAGAAAAAAAAAACAAGTATGGAAGGATCTTGAAGGAAAGAGGAATGGCAAAGCACCTGATTTAGTTTTCAGAGATACAGCTGAAAGTTGGGCACATTGTTACATGCTCCTCTCTGATTTTCCCTAAAATTTCAAGTAGCAAAAGGAAGAGAACCTCTTAGATCTCAATGGGCTCCAGAGTTGAAGCCTCTTCTCATTGGCTTGCTCTCTAGTGATAATGGAGGCTTTGCTTGCCTCCGTGGGACCCAGGTGGTTCCAGGTATCAAGGATATTTTAAAAAAGTGGTGGAAGTCAAACACAGCAGACACACATTCTATATCTACATAAAAAAACCACAACCCAACAAACAAATTTAGAAAGCAAAGATATGACAGGGCCTGGGTAATGTAAATTATACTATTTCCCACTGTGCATAAAAGCTGCCTTTTTGTTTTCTTGTACTACTTTGTTTATGTTGTTTCAGCCAAGATAGATTCTCTGACTGCAATACTTCAACAAGAAATAGATAATACACGGCAAACAAGCTAACACCTTGCATATAGTTGCCTGAAAACTCATGCAGTGAGGTGTTCACATACATCATAACATGTTGCTGACTCATTGCTAGTAAAATAATCTCCCCTCAGGGACAAAAATAGCTTATCTGTTATCTCTCATCTGCAAAGAGCAAAAATAATAACCTTGAAGTCATTGCAAGTGATCTCCACCTGTGACACTGATGAAATACTGAGGTGAGGCTGGCCAGGTGAAACTGTAGAGGAGAGGTTGCAGCTGTAAAATAAAAACATCTGGAGAAGGCAGTATATTTAGACATTAGACTTTGTTTGAAGAAAGTAAACAAAAGGACAATGTTTAGTTTTTTTAGTTATGATTTCTGTGCTGGAAAATAATGAGTCAAATAATCAGAATGTATGTTGTAGCTGGAAAAAAAAAAAAAAAGACAGAAAAAAGACATCATCTGTCTGAGCCTGGCATCTCTGAGAAACAAGAAGTTCCTATTCTGAATAAGTTTCTCTTCTTAATAACTTCCTAAACTCCCAAGGTATACTTTTTATTTTGCTCCTTAACTAAGGAAGTAGAAGCCAAAAAATATTGCACAATATTCACAAAGGAAAGACTACGTCTGGTTTAGAGATGCATCACATTAGGCTGGAAAAGCAGAAACTTTGTACTTGTGAAATTTAGTTGTCAGTACAAGCACTTACTATATTTGAAAACACGTAAATGCTGAACATGTATGTTTGGGTTAGCTCATCAAAACTTACAGAATTTTTCTCACCATTGATCCAGAGTCCATGAACCTTTACTTTGGTGCAGAATGGGGCAATTTTGTGCTCCCCAACTCCCTTCAGATGCTGAGATAGATGGTTCCAATTGTTCCCACTAGCTGTGTGCAGCTTCAGCAAAAATCTTTAGGGTGAATCAGTCCCCTGACTCAGGGTCTCATTTTAGTGCTGACTCGCCATAGTTTTATTTACCTTGCCCCGGGAAAGGCGAGTCCACCAACACAGGCACATACATTTGCTGCACAATTTTTGAAAATTGAGACTTTTTTTATGATTTTGTCTTAAATTTTCATCTCTGGATCTGCAGAGATATTTACTCACCACCATTCAATGTAATAAGTATGGAAGAAGGAGCTACTTAGCTCCGGTAAAGACATCAATAACCATTGATTTCCAAGCTGGGAGAATGTATATACAATTTCAAAACACAGAGAGAGAGAGTGATAGTTAAGAACATTGTGTTCTTGCTTTGAAATCTTTTGCTGGAAGCAAACTTTTATGATTGAATTCAACTTAGTCAGAAAGGGTATGGAATAGCCCAACAAGATCTTTCACAGTTGAATGTGCTTCCATAATTTAAAACATGGACCAGAAAAGAAAAAGCAAACGAGAATAGTGGTGGTGGGGTTCCCAAGATAATGATCTATACACTAATTTAGTCCTACTCTTCATTGTACCTTGAGATGGCAGCAAGAAACAGTTTTGAATTTGTTAATTTTCTTTTAACCAGAGTTACACATTNGTATACTCTTATACACTAAATTATATTACTTAATTATATTAAGTATAATTACTTATATTACTCTATACAGTAATTTAGTCCTACTCTTCATTGTACCTTGGGATGGCAGCAAGAAACAGTTTTGAATCTGTTAATTTTCTTTTAACCAGAGTTACACATTTCACAAAGGTGAGATTCAATGATTTAAAAAAAANTCTTGCTTTGAAATCTTTTGCTGGAAGCAAACTTTTATGATTGAATTCAACTTAGTCAGAAAGGGTATGGAATAGCCCAACAAGATCTTTCACAGTTGAATGTGCTTCCATAATTTAAAACATGGACCAGAAAAGAAAAAGCAAACGAGAATAGTGGTGGTGGGGTTCCCAAGATAATGATCTATACACTAATTTAGTCCTACTCTTCATTGTACCTTGAGATGGCAGCAAGAAACAGTTTTGAATTTGTTAATTTTCTTTTAACCAGAGTTACACATTTCACAAAGGTGAGCTTCAATGATTAAAAAAACCAAAGAGATAAATCAGACCAATGTGCAGTGTCGTTCTCTTCTGCACAATTTCTCTGTAGAAATGCAAGGTTAATACAGAGCATATAATGTTGTGAGTCTATAAGGCACACTTCATTTTCATCATAGCCCCTACACTGTCACTATGTCATAGCCCTAGATAATCTTAAAGCAATTTTCTACCAATCAGCATCATTTGGATATTGTATCTCAACTATTCTATAAGCTCAGGAGTGTTTTAATGTATGTGACAACCGACACAGAGGTCTGGATAGATTATATTACTAGGCTATTGCTAACTCGATGCAATCACTTAATAACAGAAAACAAAATCATGGCCAACAGGTTTTGGCAATAGACACCCAAATGTTGCTGTAAATATTCACATCTAGAAGTCTTCAGACAGAAAACCTGCACGATAAATGTCTTCACTTGCTCTACTAAAACATTCTCAGGTTCTTTCTGATGCTGCCTACTCAGTGAGTGCAGTTTGTCATATAGTGCTGAACAAGACAAAGTCAGTGAAGGTCAAAGCTTATGACAGGGTGGATCTGGTTGCTGTCCAATTCCAACTGGTGTGTCAAGGCAGACCCTAGACCTTTAGCTCATCCACGTCTCACTGAACAAATTCCCATTGAATTAAGAATCAGTGCAGAATAAACTGTGTGTTTCTTTATCACAAATATTTTAATTTATGCAATAAAGCCCATTCAAAAGCATCAGTCTGAACTCTGGTATCACTTTTGCAGCTTCTGTTTATCATCAGTATGAGAGCTGAAATTGTTTTAATGACTGTACACACACATAAGGAACCCACATCTGCAAATGCATAGACATACTCTACACATACTGTTCCTTTCAACAGCCCACCATTTCTTAAGACATGATGCTACAAGTCAAAGTAAGTTTGAGGGGGGATCCCAGCTGCTCAAATTAACATATGCTATCACTTTGTTGTGATTGGTTATCAAAATCCATATATTTATTCACAGTAAAAGATACCGTGGTTCATTTTCCAGCACAGTGTGTAAGTCAGCACGTGCTTACAGTTCTCATAAACTCCGTGAGTGAAACCCAGACCTCCCTGAACTGTGCTGAACTCAGTGGTTCTGCTGCTGACCACTGATAGTTCATGCTTCTACCCTCATCCTCTCTGTTGTTCTACAAACAACTTGGATACCCTTTAACTCTAAAGGACATTATCTGTAAGAAACAGCAAATGTCGATTGTGAAAGCTTCCTGTTTTCACGGCGTTAACAGGTCTAGTAACAATCAAATCCTTGTGAACACTGTGAAGCGTCCACCTTCATCCACCATCTTAAAACTATCCTAATTTCAGAACCTGGAAATAGAAGCCAAGAATCAGAAGCAGAACTCTCTTAATGATTCATTGGTGATTCAGAGTGTGTCATTTATCCTCTCTTTGTTACCAAGGGAACTTGACACCCACTTCCTACCACATCATCACTACAACTAAAACAGTGTCAAGCCGCAATATTGCTTTGCTGCTGCTTACGACTGCTAAATGCCAACTTCATGTAAAAAATAACCGTCTAAAATTGGTTTTCTTAATATTGTCATTAAGTTTTATGGCTTAGAGCTATCAGTGGCCAGCTAGAAATCACACCGGAAAAGAACGATATAATCTGCAGCTTCCAATCTGTCTTCTGCAAAACCGTTAAATTGGTTCTGCGGAGTGATTTGAACTGGAGTAAACCTTTAATCCTTAATTGTGCAAGGGGATTGGTGGGTTTTTTTCTTGAAATAATTTCTTGACTGCTGAAAACATTTCAGCAAAAATTAAAGTGAGATTGGAGGTACTTGAAAGTGGCTTTCTGGTTTATAAAAAATGTTCTGTTTTTTTTTTGTTTGTTTGTTTTGTGTTTTTAATGTGGTTTACATCCAAAACAGATTATATCCATCTTTTTCAATATTTTCCATTAACTGAACACTTCCCTTATCTTATTCACTGCCAGTGAGCCTGGCATTCTTGTCACCAGATGAGGATAGGGAACAGAAGTGACATCCAGCTTTTTTTAACTGATATTTTTAGGTTCAAACAAATGGTCTCCACAGAAAACATCTTGCTAAAGATTTTATAGCCTGGTATGATAAAGATATTTCAGACTGGTCCTATGCTTTCTGACTTTAAAATCAGTTTAGCTGAAATTATTTCAATATTCTTTAGAAATCCCATATGGACTCTACACTGACCTGTGAAATCACTCAGTGATCTCCTTTGCCTTCTTCGGGCAGACCTCCGTCTATCACTGCAGAAGAAAAACAAAGGCTGAAGCACAACAGTTTCTTAAGAATGAGTTTAATTTACATACCTTAGCATTTACCTTATCAGAGCATTGTAAGTTTTTCTTGTGTGGTTTGCCTGTTAGAGATCTTCTGTTCGGTGAGGGCTGGGCTTTGAAAACTGCCCGAGAGATCTGCAGTGGGAGCATTTCCTCATCACACAGAGAAAATTGGTTTTGAAATCTCTTTTTGTATCAACATAGAACAAATTCAAGAAAAGCATGGGAGGGGGAGAAAGCTCCACACCCTGCTGGGAAGAGCACTTATGCCAAGCTCAGAGTTTAGAAATTCTATACTGAAAGTCTGCACTTTTTTCAATTCAGAGTGACCTGAAAGAAAATCTTCATTTCAGGACAATCAGAAAAGTAATTTCAACTTACGCCTTCTACCAACAGAGAAAAACCTATTCCCCAGGCTAACCCATATTCTGTGGCATACTTTCACTGGAATTTTTTCTTATTAACAATTTTTTTTTAATTTCTATTTACCAAATCAAAACATTTTGGTTTTCACTAAGTTGCATTTTGGCAGAAAGAAGTCTTGGCAAACAAGATTCAGTGTTAAATATGGTGGCCCTGGTCCAGCAAAGCACTTATGTTTTTAACTCTAAGCAAAGACTTAGCTCTCGTTGTTCCAGCTACTTGAAATACGTAGAATGTTCCTTTAACATCAGGGCTGTAATTAGACAGGAACTTTATGAGAATATATTCCTAGGCAAACACATTGTTATGGTTCAAAATAACCATGAGTAACATGTTCTAGGAAATCATTAAGGTGACAGCATTTTGGCTTAATTTGTTAAAAACAAATAGAAAATAATGGGGGAAATATTTTTGAACTGTTCAGGTTGTCTTATTCCTCAAGAACTCAAAATTAAAAGTTCCCTAAATTACTATTAAAGCCTAATACCTCTGGAAAGAATAATTCTCTAATACAAGTAGTATGGTAACTGAGTGTAGTCTCACTTTATGCACATTTTCTTTTTAATGCCATATTATACAATATCTTTTTGCAATATGAAAAGTTCATATGCCTAAACACATGGGTATTTAGAAAAGTTATTTTAATAAGAAGCTGTAGAGATTTTTAACTGCTAAGTATTATAAAACAGGAACATGAAGGCTGGGTGAAGACCAATGATCCTTCCAGTTCAGAGAGGTCTGGGTTTCACTCACAGAGCTTATGAGAACTGTAAGCACGTGCTGAGTTACACACCACTTTATTTATCTCTTCCCATAACTGTGTGAATAAAATCTGCCTGTAATCATATCTATATTTATACACATAAAGAGCTAAAAGAGATTTCAATAAAATATTTAGATTTGTGCATTCAGTGTTTTTCATCTGAGCAAATATGAATTTCCTATCTTATTTGTAGTTCAAATCCACCTGAGACAAAAAGTGGAATAAACAAGAATAATAAATAGTGGTAGGTATGTAGAAAGTAAGATAATAAGCAAGAATGATTTAATACAATAATAACCAAGAAAAAATTCTTTTAAGCTTAACATTTGTTGCTAGACTCTCTGCAATGTGAGAAGGTATTAGAAGAAGATCAGGTTATATTCTTCAGGGTACAATATACTGTCTTCCTTTGGCCAGAAAGTATTTTTTTACTGTTCTTTTCACTGCAATGCATAGTCAGCTAGGTAGGGGCCAACGACTGAAGCCAGAGTCCTCTTCCAAGGTGCTGATGCAGAACGTCTGTCTACTCACAACTCACCTTTCCATGGTGTACAGCACACACGAGCATACTCCTTTAACTTGTGAGGAAACCAAGGCAGAGAGACATTATTTGCTCAGCCCCAGAGCAGATTAAAAGAACCTGTGTGAATGAAGTGGCTCTTGCCCAGCTTTTGGCTGCCATGTCTGGGACCTCAGGGCCTCTGCCAGATGGGTCTCACATTCAGAGAAACGTGGCACACCAGCAACGGCCTTGAGTGAGAGACCTAGAGGCAAGGCTGGAGCAGTGCCCCGTGTCTTTAGTGAGTTGGAGAGAAATGCAGGGAGGAAATATAGACTTCAAAGCCCCATTACATTGCCAGACAAGCAAGAAGGAACCTAATTTTAACTGTGAATGTGGCCAGCAGGGTCAGTGGTCCAGCTGGAAGCCAAGCTCCATTTGCTTCATGTTCAAGCTCCCTTGAAGTTCCCCCGTGTCAAATGTTAAGAATTTTTCAGATGGTAACTGCTTCTTAACATTACTGTAAGTTTTAGCTAGCTCTCTGGAAACCAACAATAAGAATTCTATTGACTTCAGTGAGACCAGGGCTTGACTGTAATCCAGGACCTGAAAACATCTCTTACATTTGATAAGGACTCCATTTGATCTCAGGTCACTTGTAAAGTTTTCTTGTTGATTTCTCCTGAAGAAAAGGACTTTCACCCATAGAAAAAGAGATAATTCTGTGTCAACTATTGAGAGAACAGACTACGGTTTTCTGAGTCTTCTCAATAATATTTCTGTGCCCAGAAGGGAGGCTGAACAGCACATCCCTGTTGTGAAATTTTCCTTCAGTTACTGCTAGAAAGAATGCCTTGGGGTTTTTTCCACTTTCCAAGTATCAGTTACTGTAAACTCAACTTAAAAACACAGAATAATGTATTTATTGTAGTCTGAGCTAAAGATAATTTTATGAGTTAAGAATGATTCATAGATATAATGCTAATGAGGTGACATATCTCTCAATGCTGTAAGCTGCTCATATGTTTAAGAGATTTTAAGCATGTGATTGTATTAAGGTGCCATTATTATCTTGCATACCCTACTCTACACCTAACTATTTTTAGCTGTCAGACTATGTAAAGAACATTAAAATTTTAGTCCCTATTCTTTTATTTTCTGCAGAAGTGTCTGGTGGCTGCAGTCAGACCTAGCAGACCTTCACCTGACTCTTTTCTTGAAAGAGGGGGTCCTTCCTTGGTCCTTTGTCATCTTCTCAAATCCTTGCTGGTAGGAACAGTTACTTTTAGCCTTGTCAATTCAACAACAATCTGTGCTATCACTGAAAAGAAGAGGGCTGATGTCCTTCTCCACGCCAGCTCTAGTCTTCAGGTGGTTACTCTGGGAATGAGATCAGGGATTCAGTCTGCCTGAAAAGTAACCTGATGAAGGGAAAACTGAAGCAAATCCAGCAGGTTGCACTGGGACTGGTGAAAGTGGCTGCACAGCTGCAATTATAGCAGAGTTGGTGTTGACTGAAACTTTAGTCTGAGGTCCAACCTGCCACCCAGCCAGAAAACACCTCTGGCTTCAGCTTCGCCGAGAGCATCATTACAGGAGCCCAAGAGAAATGTACTGGATTGCTGGGTGGACATCCATCCATCCATCTCAGCGCAGAAGCGCATAATGTTGTTGTTAAAGCCAGTCAGGTCACTACCTGCTACAGCTCTACTTTTTTCACATATCAGAAATGGTTTAGGCAGCTGTGAATAACACTCTTTTGTCTCCCTGATCTACTTTCATCTCAAAAGGAAAAGAAAAACAAAAAAAACAGCCCGGCATTTCCAAGGTTTCCCAAGTAAAAGTTATGTTGTATTGTGCGTTGTTATGTAATCGCGGTTGAAATTAATGTTGTCTTTTTTTCCTAGGGTTACTAAATCCATGCTTTGAACTCCAAGTGTTGGTATGCGTTAAAGTCAGAAAAATATCAAAAGTTCAGTGCTTGAAGGCATGTCTCCCTTTTTAGGCAGTGTTCAGGTCTTGAACTTTGGAAGAAAAAAAAAAATCTCTATTTTTCTAATACTGCTGTGACCACATCTGCAGCTGTCAGGAGATGTATGTCCAATAGCCCAAAAGGCATTCTGAAATAAGCTAGATTTAATTATTAATGTTAAAGAAATAGCTTAGTCCATTTTTAAAAATTCCATTTAACTTCCATACATATTCTCCTTTTCTCTTATGTTACCCAAAACTCTGTCAGCACTATCTCAGCATCATTGCTGACACGGCATATGGACTCCTGTTATAAAGAAAATGTATTCAACACACAGTTCTATATTTCATCACTATCTTATGCCAGAGCTCACTAAAATGATTCAAAAATATCCACTCAACACAACAAACAGTGGAACAAAGTGATGTTTATGGGCTGCTTTATTCAATGGTAGATGATAGAAAATCAGTAGCTATGAGTCCATTGATGTTTTGATGCATACATTAGTTTTACTTGTACGTGGGTGAAATAACTTTTGTAAAATGTACCATGTGTTTTATACATAACAATATACATATTTTTTCTATATATTGCACCAGCTCATTCTAGAAGACAGGTATAGATAATCACTGTTTCGTTTCAAAATAATCTTTTTCAAGGAAACTTTTTCTTAACATGAAAACCTAATCTAAGAAGTCGTCTGTTGGTGTTTTTTCTGCAATTTTTTTCCTGCCTTTTTATAAAGAGATACGTTATCAAGAAATCATTAGTTACCAGAAGTGATGAGTACACCAGTTCGATACCTTACATGAAAAAGAACACCTCCAAGAATGTAAAAATCTGTAATACTGAGGGAAGGGGTTACATCATTCTTGGGGTAAAGTGCAGCTCACAGAGCGTCAGTCAACCGTTTTGCAGTCTTTTCTTTATTCTTGATGTCACCCTTCTTTATATTAAACTAATAAAATGCTTGTTTGGTGGTGGTATATCATCTCGGCATAACGTGGCTGGACACAGACCAGCTGCTTTTCTTGCTAACAGAATCATCATGTGAATGTGGTTTGGCCACATGGAGTCACTGATTGAATGATTGGATAACCTGATATAGGGTGGCAACTAGATCTGATGGATTCTTTTTGACTGAAACATTTAGTTGAGAAAGTGAGGGCTTGTCATTACTGAAATTATTCACCAGAAAGAATTTTATCTTTCCAGAAAGATTTAGATATTTTTTTTTCCTCTCATTTTATTTTGATATCATATTTTTAAGCCCACTGTAAACTTTTTTTTAGTTTTTAATAATAAATGAAACTATGCCTTGAGTTGCACTTTATACTTCAATTATCTTTGCAAAACCCAAACCTTATTCTAAAAGAAATAAAATGCAGAAGTTAAATGTAGAAATAATCTTTATTTCTTAAAACTCTCAGTGAAGTATTTTAATTGGATTATAAGAACTAAAAGTAGATAAATAGTCCACTTTCATTTGTTATTGCAACTTAAAGGGAATTTTACCACCCAAAAGAGTCATGACACCAATTTTCTTAAATTAATAGAGCTGCATTTAATCAGATGACCAGGAGAATAGGAAAGACTGTTGGGACCTGATGGTGCTGATGGGAAGCAAGATGAGGTACTGTCAAATTACTGTCACAATAGATTTTCAAAGTAATAGGTCAGAACCCAAAAGAAGTCTCCCTGAAGGGGACCAGAATGTCCTTGAGCATTGGGGTTGGAGTTGACTTGAATAGCACTTCACTCAAAGGATGATTTTACCTTCTCCATCATAAAGCTGCACCCACCAAGCAGTTCAAAAGCCCTGGAGAAGCACAGCCCATTGCATGTCCCTGTTTTTCATGCTTGGTGTGGTGTTTTCAAGAACCAGCTGAAGGTATAGAACTGCAATTGTAGTGAAATCTTCTTTGCTGCATACTGGGATGGTTCCTTCCCACTGACAGACTGTTTTTACTATTGTATCTGTATTACAAAAGTATTTTTTGTTGTTATAAAACTGACTTCCCAAAAAAGGGTGACTGAGCAAACTGCACTGCAGTCACTGACCTACATCAGAAAATATAAATAAGATCTTTCAACTTCAAAGACCTAAAGCCTTTGTAAAGTGCTGTGCTGAAGAAATTAGATTTATATGTATCTCATGTTCCTCAAGCTTCTAACTCAATTAGTAAATGAGAACAATCTTCCCATTTCATCCAAGTGAAACTATCCTGGGTAACATTGCCCTAGTGTATAGCTGCATTTAGGTTAGGTAGTGGCTGAATATTTTTTCATGGTAACTAAATGCTTTAGCCAGCAGACATTACTGTGGGATTTAAGAAAGATTAAACTTCTAGGATCCTGCCAAAAGCAATAATTAAAGTAACTAAGATCTGCTTACATAAACAAATGTCATTTTATTTTAACTGGGACTTTTGCCTTTCACTAGTGTCAAACAGAATAAGCTTCCAAGGGACTCAACTTTCAAGAGATTTCCTTCAGTAACTGTATTTTCTGAAATGTTAGTACAACACTTCATTTGCATACTCTGCCCTGTTAAAGCAAAACTATAAACTCTTGAAAATTAATTACTGAACGATAAACCAAGTTTTGCACAGACAAAATCCTGAAGTTTCCACTGAGTAAAAAGATTTTCAATGTAATAAAAAGATCAGAAACACAAGAAGGAAAAGGAATAGCTATATAAACAAAGAAATAGTCAATTGGGGAAGATGAAAGAAAAAGCAGTAAAACCTAACCTGTGCTGCAGCTGCCTGGGTCCTGGTCCTCAGTACTTGGGAAGCCTCGTGCCCTGTGAGTAGGTATAACTCACCTGGTCACTGTTGCTTATGGACTTCAGTGATCTGTGAGACACTCACCTCCCCAGGATGAAGCCTAGGATATAGGCAGGTTGAGCAGCAAAGGGCTCAGTCCATGCCAAGAGAGATAAGGACTATCCATGAGCAGCATAGAAGACTCCTGGGAATTTTATGCTCTCCTCTTGATCTCCCGCCCATGCAAAAAAAAAAACACCCTGCCCAGATCTGCCCTAAACCAGCTCTGAAGGTCTCATCATCAAAGCCAGGTGGGCAGCTGAGGAAATGAGCCCCCACCCTTCCCACAGCATGGGCAGGGAACAAGGCTCCCAAAACTCAATGCACGTGCTCAACCAACAGGGGGTCCTCAACAACTGTACAACGAGGACAGGCAAGACAGAAATCTCCTTCTTTGGCTCTGTGGAGACCCAGGTTGCAGTTCCGTTGATGGTGGGCTCCTTGTGCTCATTTATCCCTGCTCTGGAGCCCCAAAGCCTCCCTGTGACTTATTCTAGGTTGCAGTGAACTCCTATCCAAGTGCTCCATGACCAAAGCTCCCAGTTTTATGAAGTTATTGGGTACTAATAGGAATTCTAGGACGTGGCCCATGACCTGCTACTTTTAGCATGTGTTTCATTTGTGTTTCTACTTTTCATTGCATTATTTTGGCAGGAAAAGGAGGAAAATTTTGTGTCAGGCTGCTGAAAATCCATTCTTAGCCACCCAGCACTTATTTTTCATTCTCCTCTAAGTCGTGTTTTTAGGACAGTGGTTTTAACTCTATTTTCCTATCCTTTAAATAAATTAAAAACATTGTATTAAAAACAATGCCAGCAATGTTTTCCCTAATAGACAGATAGACATACAGGCTTTATTGGCATAATTAGAGGCAGACTGGTCTTTAAAAGCTAACAGTTTCCACAGAGTCTGAGAGTCTGTCATTGAATTAAGAGGAAGGAGTAGATGTATTTCATGACCTCTTTGTGGACAGCCTACCCTCAAAACACAGCGCCAAATTCCTAGGTAAGACTCTTAAAAGGGTCTTAAACCTCCCTCCAGCTCTCAGCACGCACATTATCCCAAGCAATTTTGATACTGACCGAGTTAGTTAAAAATCTGGCTAGTGAAAATCACACTCTGAGGAACTAGAATAGAAAGGTGTATAGGAAAAACTACCAGCAGGAGGGTGTAAGAAATTTTAAATTAAAAGAGACCACCAACTATTTTTACACATATTATATTCTGGCTTCTTGCCAGTTAAATTAGTGAGGTTTTAGACACCCACATAACAGATGCTTTACAGCCTTAGAGAGATTTACAAATGCAAAACATGCAGTATAGGGAATTTGAGATACTATTTTGTATGTCTTTTTGTAGAGTTAATTGCTCTTTATAATCAATTATACATAGAAAAATTGCTGATTATTGGCCCCAGGTGCACAATTATAGTGGCTATGAATATTGTGTCTCCTTCTTTAATCTGCATCCAGTCTGACACTAGCAACTAACACATCCCCCTGTCAGAGAAGGAGACTTGAAAACTGGTCTCTTAACAGAGAGGATACGTGAGAATTGGGCTATACTTAAAGTTTTGTTGATTCTGGCATTCAGTGACCGCATCTGTCTGTCACTGGTTCTCACAGCTATATGAGTGCACAGAAGTGGGTAGAGCAGATGAGTTTATTTGGGAAGCGTGGGCACTTCTGTGGGCTGGGCTGACAGCCTCACGGTGTTGATGTAGCGTGGTGTTAACCAGGCTTGTGTCTCCTTCCCTCCTTTCAGCACTTCTCAAGCTTCTCACTCTGCTATTGCCTCTCTTCCTCTACACTTCAAAAGCTTTATGTCACTAAACTCAATTTTTAATCTTTATTTTCCATGTATGCCATCCCAGACAGCCTGTGTACAGTTACTCCTGCTATGTCTCGCTCAAGCTGATCTTCTAAAAATAAAATAGGGAAAAAGAGTGATCAAAACCAGGGTGCAATTGGTCTTTACAAACCTACAGCCAACCAGGATCACTACATGGAGTGATAGGTGACAGCCAGAACCTGGAGTAGTTTTCTGAAAAATAATCAGGGTGGGGAATACACTCCCAGCTGATAAATTCATTCTACCATATTTATTACCAGCACAGGGGAAAGAGGATTTTAAACAGGGAAGAATTTACTGGGTTACAGCCAGAGCTGTTACTGTAATAGAGATGTTTGTTGTTCCCTAAAGCATGTTTAGTTTCTTTTAGGGATAGAGGACAAGCAGTGCATTTCCATATCTCTTTGCCCCCAATCTTCTTTTGAAAATACTGGGGGGAAAAATATATATTTTAAACATGCAGACGGTGCCTGCCTCTTAGAACTGCTTTTGCAGATTTAAAGGCAGCTGAAGGCACACATGCCTTGCAAGCGTAAGCAGATATTGTCAGAAATTTGCTTCTGGCAAAGGGATTACACCACACAATAGTGTTCACTTAGCCCTCACTACACAACAAAGCATGGGTTATTTCTTCATTGCCCAGGTTTATATGCTATAGGTGTTAGCAGTGGCCACTAGTCTCCAGCGTTTTTCATGGTCAAACGACCTGATCAAAAGGATCTGAGCTGATGGGAGATAGAGCAGAACTTTACAAAAGTGCTGTTAGCCTTCTTTACTACAGAGCTGCGTGACTTCAAGCACATTTTGGTACTGGGGCGGTCAGTCCAGTTGACCGTGGTTATACTGCTTCTATCACATCGTCATACAATCATACCACCTCATTTAATATCTTCATATAGAGTTGCACTGTGTGATGTAGGCATGCATAATTTAGCCAGTTAACATGCTAGATGGAAAGAAGCTTTCAGAGCAAATGGAGTTCCTTGTGATGATAGGATAAACTCCCCTACCTTGGGCCACAGAAAAAAAAATCCTATAATACATGCCTAGAAAAAATAAGAGTACGCAGGAAGGTGTTAGCTTGGAGCTTCCTACCTATCAGTACTAAAAGCTGTGAAAACACAGCTAAATATTGGGATAACGGGAGGCAGGTTTACCTTGGTCAAGTTCAACAAGCTGTTGCTGTAGTCATTATGTGAAATACGTGCTTATAAAATACTAGGTATGGAAAAGAAACAGTCAAACATCAATCCATGCCCTCCTTCTGCAATGGCAGAGCAATGCAAGTGCCTAGTCTTTATAGATCAACGCTCTGCCTCAAAATCTGACTGCATCTAGATATCAAGTGTGAGCAGCAGTCGTCTTTGCTGACAACTGGAAATGACCACCTTGGTATTCAGAATCTTATTCAACAAACCTGAAGACATGACATGCCATGACAACACAAAACGTTAGGCACTGATGATCATATGACTGTAGGAATGTTAAAGGAACTTGTACAGACACGCAGAGTAACACCACTTCAGGATATAACAAACACTTCTGGAAACAAGGAGAATCATTCAGACAGGGGACCACTGACACCTGAGAATGTTGTTGCCAAAACCACAGCAGCCTCATGGCAAAAGAAGACCTGTGACATTCTATTGTTTCAGCCTCAGCTGAACATTTACTCGTGTCTTCCCTGAAGCTAGAGGAGCTGCATCCCCAAGGGATATTCATCGTTCAATTTACAAAACTACAGTGTTATTATATAATAAAGTGCAGTCATACAACTAGCAGTGCCTTTAGTTAGCACAGTCCTCACCCTCCCTTTCAGGGAGCAAACAGATTTACAGCTGTAGTCATGTGTCAGAAGATGACCAAGCTGAGCAGGACTGGGAATTAAAATTATCAGATCATTCCATTAAGGTGTTGCAGAAGCCTGCTTCTGATATTGCTAAAAAAACCCTATTTGGTCACTTGTAAAATACCTGACTTACAGTTTTTAAAGCAAAATGAATTTTGTTGTTCTCTAGCCTTTTGTTTCATTTTTTTTTAAAGCAGCAGTTATCCTTAAACCATACAATAATTATAGAAGGCAAATGGGATGGTGTATGTACATAAATCCTGTGCAAAGATAGAGAAGTTTACCTCCAAGTGACCTTCAGTCTTTCATGTAATCACCACATTCTGGATGGACACACTTAATCTAGAGGAACTGACATCAGCTAAACTTCAAATAAAATAATTACAGTACTTTAATCACTTAAGACATATACCTTATTTATCAGTGCCATTTAGAACCTGATGAGATTATGAAAATTGAATGAATGCTGATGCCGCTCACTTTTTTATGATCAATGTAAAAATAGAGGAATTCCGGCAAAGGAAAGCAGAGAGGACTTGAGTGACAGAGAGCCTTTGTTTGGCCACTACAGCCTGTAGCAGTTGTCTATATGATGGCATCGTGGGGGAAAATGAAAGCTTCGTAAAGTCAACTTGCCAGTGATCTTGCAACCTGAAGCCATCCTGTAGGTGCATTTGATGGAGGAGAATCAATCCTGGCTGCATAAATGTTCCTCAGTTTCTTTTGATATTGAAGGACAGTAAAACATGCACGTGTGAGATGTAAGGAGAATATTTTAGGATTAGGAACTCTGTGGTTTTGCAGCAGTTTCAGAGCACCTTTTAATAATTTGGAAGAATATTTTCAATGCTAACTGTGTCTGGCACCATGACACTGCCAGGTCTCATATTTCAAGTATTTCGCGACTGCCAAACACATGTGCAAACTAAGGACGCCAGCAGGGAATTTAAGGTTAACTTGTTCTTTTTTTTTTCACATTAATATTGTTTTTTTTCTACCCACCTAATCCCCCAGATCCAAACATTATCATCTTTAATTTTGATTTCTTATATGTTTATATTGAGTTGGAACGAGTAATATTTTCTTTAAACTACTGAGCCTATTTTCACTGGTATAATAAGGTCCATTCTTTTTGTAGAGAGAATGTACAATTTACACAAGCTAGACCAGAAGTTTGCATAAATTTAATGGAAATTTATGCTCGTTTGACTGATACGTAATGTAAACACTGTTTATACTGTGCTTATGGTGCTCTGAAAAGTAACTCAGTCATCAGATCTGAAGCAATAGGGAGGGAATGGGGTGCTAACAGACATTTGCCCAAAGATTTTCATAGGGACAGACCAGTTTAGTAAAAAGAGCAGTAGCAAAATACTCACAGAGGGCCAAGCCCTGTGTTCCTTTCCTTGTTTTAATCCGTGGGACCGACACAAGGGCCGAGGGTGCCTTGAGCTTCCCCAAATGTGTGCCAGCTGCCACAAAAAGATGCTTGTCTGAATGAAAACAGAGCACCAAAAAATCGGGTGCATCAGTTTCAGTGGGAGTTTCACCAAGATTCCAGCCTGTGAGAACACTCCAATTTTGGCTCCGAAGAAAGAGCTGTAGTGGGAAAAAAATTAAGGAAAATTAAATAATGGTAAGCTGAGTATCATGGCCTGGAAGTAATATTTAATGGAGAGGTGCAATATGAAGATTATGCAGAATAGAAGGAAAAATGATGCCATTTAAATACCAAAACCTCAGGGATATACTAACCATTAAATGAAGATGAACAGCTCTACATCTGTGCTGGACTTGAAACAAACCAGGGTTTATAGGGATCTGCTTAAACTCTCATGTTTAACTGCTGATCCACAGCTTACTCCAAAACACAGATGCCTAATGAGCAGATATCTATGTTGGACAACAACATAACTGAACATATTTAAATCATTTGCTAAGAAAAATAAAATTTTATGAGAAAGGAGAGGTGCAGAGACAGCTGAGGGGCCAAATTCTGTTCTCAGTTACACATACGTAATTCCACTGATTTCAAATTCATGTACTTGCATGTAAACTGAGAGCAGATGCGGGAGAGCAAAACAGATTTGGTCTGAATTTGATCAGTCTGCCTCAGCCCGAGAGGAACCTTGAGAGCTGCATTTCTCAGTTTTGGGTTTGTGTTTGTTCAACTGAGTGAGAGAAACCTGCACCTTTAAGGTACCATGAATCAAGCAATCGCTAGTGAGTGCTATTAATTCACTTTAGCTGCATTAAATATTTTCTTCAATGCTGAGTAATTTTGGATGAAATGGAGAGGGATTACAGAGTATCTAAAACACAGTGGGTTGAATCCTGCTTTAAATCAAATGATTTCTCCAGATGTGCACAGTGTACGAGAGATTGTTAGGCACTAGGAGATAAGCAGGCAAATGACACCACTAGAATAAGTCAGTACCTATTTATTGAAAATGAAGTGAGAATTTTACTCTGATATATATTTTTCCCAAGCTTAGTACTAACCCTTTAGGATAAGTGCTTTTCAATTATCTTCGATATAGTTCGCAGTGAAGTAAGCAGTATTCTCACCTTTGATAACACTGGGACCTCAGCAATTTTGTAGGCATAGGATCTATAACCTGTCTTCTGTAGGTTATAGATCAAAGAATAGAATAAATTATACTCTCCATATAGAAGAAAGGAGACTTCCATGGGTGGTATAAAGACCTGTTTATATGCATCATTCTTTAAATGAGAAGCAATCCCCTTAGATAAAGGACTTTATGTATTAAAGCGAATGTTTTGATCACTAGAGCAGCAAACCTGCAGTGTTCACATTCTCCTACTATATCCGGTAGCCACAGTGTTTATGAATGTTCACATCAAAATTCATTTTGCAAGGAATTATTTCCTTCTGTGTAGGGGAAATTTAGTTTTTTCCTTGGAAGAATCAAATTTTAAGTTATTTGTTCAACAATGCAGACATCTTTTACAACCCAGGTTATTATATCTTAGTGTAAACCAAATATAAACTTTATGCAGTTTATGCTTCCATCCATATCCAAATTCATGTTAGGGTTTTTTATTCTTTTTAATGACTGGGGAATACTTTCAAAGAGCACAAGGTACTTGTGGAAGGGAGTGTGCTCTGGTTTTAATTTTAAATGAGTTTGGCATGAGCCAGATGTTTCTAAAGATACATATCAAAAAGATAAGACATGGAAGGATGCACATTCAATAAATTTACATCAAGCCTGGTTGTTTATTGTCTTCTCCTACTTTAATGTTGTGGCCAAAATAGTAATGCTACCCTGAGAAGTGAAATTATCCATGTATTAGAAAAGGAGGCTGGAAATGTAGAACTCTGATTTTAGTCTTCTGTGGGAGGTTCAAAAACAATTATAAAGGGAAAAATTCCTAAATGTGACCTAACCTTATGACCCAAATCCACATCAGACATGCTTTTTGGTGGGCAGATCTGGGATAGCATGTGGAGTGTTTCTCCTTTTCAGCCTTTGCTGAAGATACCACATGCTCTAACGTGATCAGGATTAGAGAGCTTTTTGTATAGAATATGTCATTCAGTTTTGCCTATTACAAATCTGATGCTTTTGCCTTCTGTACACTCTTGACTAATGTCATTTGCTGTTGGTCACAACAGGAAAGAGCATGTTGAGCTGCAGAAACTTTGAATGTGGCCTTCTATGGTTGCTCTTATGTTCTAATACAACATTCATTAATACCGCAATGAACTATTCTTTAAGATAGAATAACAGCACTCGACCGGTTTGTAGGCATACTTCAGCTTGTGGATATGAGCTAATTTATTTCTGCATCATCCCCAGACACCACAGATCAGTCCTTTAAAGAGACCGTTTTCTCAGACTCTTTGTTCCATGAGAACTTACCACAGGGCATAGGAAATACCTCGGTAACGGGGAATAGACACCCAAAAGCATCCTCAGTATTAGTGGGTTACCAGTAAAAGAGAGAAACAATTATGCAGAGGGTTATGATTCAGAGCCACTGACTCCATCGTAACAATGCCTCCTTTATCATTTCAACATAGATCGTAGCCTCATGCCAAGAGAAATTGCCAAAAACAATCAGAAAATCATCCAAGCAGGCATTTGGAGCAACAACATTAAAGCATATCCAGAGAGTGCGTAATTCACGCTCGTACCCATTTGTTATGTTGTCTGGGACTCAGCAACATTCTTAAAGTCATTTCAAGCCCTCCTGCCTGGGCTGAGCCTATTTGCCATGCCTTAATAACTTGTAGTTCTGACTAGTTGTATTTGTTTTGGGAGGGAGAAGCCTTTTTCTCCAATAAATGTGTGTGAGATACAAGCTATTGCTTCTTATATACTGTTTCTTCACATGCTTACCTGGTTTCTGAGTATAAAATTAGGCGGTTTGGGGCATTCTGGCAACCGCAGAGCGGCGATGGGCTCAGAGGCCACACTCCCTCAATAACGTGGGACTTTGGGAGTGAGCAGCCGCATAGAGAACGCAAGTGCAACCCTGTGAAAAAAGAAATAGCTCTTTCAACAGGGTACATGTCTTCAGAAGAAGAAATTAGTAATTTCTGCAGCCCCTGAGCGTAGTTTCTTGCAGAACTCACTGTATCCCCACCATTAAGACGACATGCATACTATTTACCGTAATTAGCCCGTCATGAGGTTTCCTCCTTATCTGCCTTCTCCAATTAATATAATTAGCCAGTAACAATTTCAGAATAATAACTGCTTACTAATATAATAATAAATACCAGGGATGGAATTTTCAAAGGAGAGTAAGGAAGTCAACTCCCATTGAGGGTTGTGTTTTTAAAGGAAAGAGTTCACACGCAATTGCTTTTATGGAGTATTACTCACTAATTAGTAGCAAACTACATAGCAGAATCCACAATTTATGGAACTGGCTGGTAGCTGAAGCACGATTTTCATCAGAGTAATAGATTATTGATTTTAGAGGAGAAAATTACTTCCCTTTTTCATTAACAAAGAGTCAGATGATTGGAGGAAAAAAAAAAAAAAAAAAGGATTTCTAACTATAATTGTAGTTTGTGTTCTGCTCTTCTCAAAACTTAAGTTGGGCAGGAGGATTGCTAGACTCTCCCCGGTGTCATTAAATTCCTGCCATGGGACTTTAAAAATGTGGTTTAAAAATAGTGAACAGTGATGCGAGGACAAGTCCTCAGTTTCTACAAACCTGATACGATCAGGTATCAAAGCTGATTCACAACCTCCTGCTAATTCTACATCAACAAATACATCAAGAATTTTCAGGTGCTTAAATATAAACATATGGCATCCTTTTAGACTTCCCTAAGTGTCTGATTCATCAACCCAGGGCTTACAATACGACAAAGGACAACTTGGGAGACCTCCAGCCTTCAGGAAAAGATGGGATGTGCTGAATGGTCTAAGATGGCATCAGACACTGATGATTAAGCCTAGAGATATCTTCTGAAAAAAAAACCAAGAGAAAACAGCTTCCCATTTTAGCAAAACTGAGAATGCAGACTTTGCTTAGGAAAATAAAAACAGTTTGTTGGACTGTGCTGCTTATTGTTTAGTCACTTCTATATATTTTCTGAAGGTGTCTGCAAATTCTGTTTTCCTGAGAATCTCAAAATGTCTGTGCAGGTTTCCTAGGAGTAATCAAATTACTCAACACCACATCTCCCAGATTCCTATTATGTAGTTCTTATGTTTGATCTAAAGTGGATTACACGGCCTCAGACACCTTCAAGCCAATGGGTTTCTGATTTCAATTAGGGTAAAATCTGTACCACTTCAAACTATATTCTATTTCTCATAGGCTTCAGATGTCATGTAAGAAATGGACAACAGCCGTCCCTCAGTCATGTCACCTCCTCATTCCTCAGCCACATCATTTCACCTGGTAAGAATATACTCTTCATGCCTTTTCCATCTTCAGCACTTCCAAAGATGGTCTTTTCCAAGTTTCCATAAAGCCATCTATCAAACAAGTAGCTTAATTTATCAGCAAGATCTTTCACTTCAATTTCTAAGACAAAAATAAAGTGTTTTCAAATAGATAGCTACTTTAATTACTCTGTATATCTGCAGTCAATTGAGACAGCATAAAGCAATAACAGCCTGCAACCGGTATGAAAAACACTTGCCTCATTTCTCACTGCTTGAGAATTCCCTTCAGAACAACCTCAACTCTTGGGGGCTAGGCCCTGAAACAAAGGTTGTTTTGAAAAACACAAAAAGTTACATAAGTCTATTTTTTTGCAAGGGGTCAATAATTAATTCAAGTAATTATCTAATTCCGTCTCTCTTTCATTTAAAGTATCTGATGTAGGAAAAAGTATCCGATAAGACATCTGATGTAGCAGCAAACAAATGCCTTGGAAAGGTGCTAGTTAGTATTTGTAGAAATATGTATCCAAAAGTCTTATCTCCCTCCAAAAAACCAAAGCTTTTGCAAGGAACATCTGCTATGAATTTTCTGTGCCTAAATTGTAGACTGCTAACTCAAACTGTTGATTTTTTTTTCTTCTGCCAACCACAAAGTCCTTAAGCCTAGATAATTACTGTATTGTATAAGCTACAGTGATGCTTACACACCTGCATAACTTCATATGAGCAATGCTTCTGGGACATGGCTTAAAAATACATCCATGACAACAGAACTTCTGCCTTTGTTTACTGTCTGGTTGCTCTTTCCCTTATTTGAAGTTTCCCAACAAGGCTGGCCTGAAGTGGAGTCTGTTCCAGAGGGAAGAGTGGGAAAAAAGTTAATGATGAATAATTATGTTGTTTGGAATTTGATGTTCCCAAACTAGTAAAGTCTTTAGAACAAGAGGTAGCAAATATTCCAGCTTTCAGTGTCTTTACAGCATCATTGAAATGATATGTAATATTAAAAAAAAATGCTTTCAGTAAATTGGCAATGGCACCCTGTGAAACTTATATAACTGTCTGGGTTGAGAAGAATACTTGTTTGAATGCCAGTGCTTTCCCAGATTGTGTCAGACACTCCTTTCATGGCTGTAAAAAAAATACCCAGAGCCTTTCCCATCAGATGAAAATACGCTGATATTCTTAATCTTTTCATTAATGCAAGATAACAGGGAGCTACAGAGAAGATTAGCTGAACTTCTTCACATTATCTATCTGTTGAAAGAGTCTGCTGTTCCAGTCCCAGAGCTTAACAAGATCCATAAAGTAGAATCTGAAACAAGGAGGAGCCCGGCATGTCAAGAGTCATCTATCGAACCATTCATTTAATGCAATCCTTTCAACAGCTACACTGCTAAAGACAGGCCAGCCATGTTGCGTTTTAAAAGGGCTATTTTTGTAGAACAATGTTGCCCAAAGCGTTTCCTGTTCTTATCGCTCCTGCAGCAATAAGTCTGGAGCTCATTACCAGTAGCTCCTACTTTCAATAGTCAATCTTTTGCAAAAGATGTTCATTCATGTTTTCTCTCCTTCCTCACCAATTCGCCTTGTGAATTATCTGATAATTTATCACTGCTGCACTGATCCACTTAGGGAAACACAGAACTATTCACATATCAAGAAAAATTGTGGAACAAAAGGCAAATTCTTGGACCACCCACTCACTGAAAATCTTCTGGAACTTGCAGCTAAAAGAATTCAAAATCTTGAAGGAATTCATTTGCATTTTACTTTAGAATGTTTGTCAAGTTATTAAGTGGCCACGTTGAGGTCAGACTATGCATGTTTTTTTTTTCTCCTTTACTGAAAAGTATATACTAAGAACATTTGGTAACAATTTTGTACGTGTTTGTTCTGTGCTGATGGCTCTTACATGCTAGGTGCTATGAGCGCATGGAATTATCTTGCTTAAATATAGTTTTAAACAAATAAAACAATATAAACGTAACTCATTTTGGAAGCTTCAGGGATAAAACTAAATTTATAGAAAATGTCTTGGATGTGTGCATGAGGATAAACTATTGAAAGGTACTCTATGATGTGGTGAGAGAAAGGAGTTTATGAACTAGGATGTCTCTTTCAAGACCGCATTCTCAGGGTTTCATTATTCTGAAGTGTTTATGGGAAACCTGAAGCAAAACAGAGTGAAAAAAAACCCTGCTTTTATTGAAGCTGCAGTTCAGCAAGTGGTGCAAGTATGTGACTATCTTTAAGCATAAAGTTAGTCCTATAAAGAGAAATCCTGACTCCGCCGGGGTTACATTTCACATTTCCCAGAGATTCCCCAGCACTCGAATGTCTGGTCTTAGCCGTTAACTTCAAAAACCTTCATGAGCTGCACTCATGTCCAAGCTGGCAGACTTTGCCAGCAAGATTTTTCAAGGAAAGTTTTCACAGAGGAGCCTTGAAAGCTGATGAGAATTGCTTACCTGCATCCCTGCTCTTTGGGCAAGCTAGATGTTAGAAACAATGAACTGGTGTTCACACAAGCTCTATGGGGCATTTTCATGCCAAAATCAATGAAGAGAGACAGATTTCATAGTTACTTGATGAAAACTAGCATTAGTGGGACAGACTGTGTTGGCTTTACAGGGATTACAGATTCCAAGTTCATCCAGCAACTTCGATAGCTCCACTGTGGCCTGAGACACCATCCTGCCGCCTACTGCACACCCACCCCATGCCAGCCTCTGGAGGAGCTATCACACCCTCTGCCACACCATTTCTGCAAGCTAAAATAGGGGTAAAGAAACCACTTTTTTGGCAGTGGAGTTTTCAGATGGTTTAAGGAGATGAGACTAATTGCAGTGCAGAGGCTGCTAGAGACAAGCAGAAATAACCCAATCAAGGATGAGAGCATCAAAGCAACTGCAAGTCTTGGCTGGATCAGCTCAGACATGGAATTCAAACCCTGTTTTAATGACTGAGATGCTAAAAAAAAAAACAAAAACCAAACAAAAAAATAACAACAACAACAACAAAAAAAGAATGCAGCATTGAATTCAAGTCTGAAACACAGAACCTTGATCTCAACTTTCGAATATACTATTGGGAAAAAAAAAAATAATCCAGAAAACACAACAAAGTGTAAAAGATGTGAATTGTAGGACCCCAGAACCCCAAAGACTTATTCACGGGGTTATATGTCTCTCTGTATTTCAACACTCCCAGGAGTATATTACTTGGTGAGAGAAACACTGCCATCAAAGCCAGATGCGCCACATCAGAACGCGTGAGTTACCAGGATATATTTCTAAGTGATGATCAAAGAGCGGTTAAAAATAGGACATTATCTAATTTTGAAGATTTAAATTTTACAGGGAGAGACCTTTCATGTGATGCCAGTAATTAAGAACAAAGGAAAAGCTCATAAATAAATGGAAGTCGTGTAGACATGAAGTGTACTGTGTTCAGAAGTGACAGGTCTCCTGTGTACCAGTTACTGCAGGGTTAAGGACACAGTAATTACTTCCTAAAATAATTTAACAAAATGCATGGTTTTTTCAGTAATGGGCAGGCTGTTACTGGAAGTAGGCATAAATGTACCACTATCTGTATGCGTTATAAAATCTGGAGAAGTGCTACATTCAGGAATTCCCCAGCACCGGCTCTGCAATCTGAACCTCTGAGTCAGATTCTGACTTCTTTTGTACTCATTCAGTACTTATATAAACCCAGTCAACTTAACTGAAAGACCTGATTTCTACAGTGTGGGATTGCAACGAGGTTTTACTCTCTGCAGAACATTTTCAAGGCAGGGAAGTTAATGCCCTGTAAACCAGAAGGCTGATATACAGCCCAGTAGCTGCTTCTGACCTGGTCCTCACAGTGGCCATCTAAAAGCTAAGAGGTCTGCCCTGCCAGCGGCATGTGTTGGCAGGAGCCTGGAAGAAAAGATAAGGAAGGCAAAAAGCTAAGATGCCCAAATTAAGAAGCTGTTTTCTCAAGGCTTTCTTTGTTATTAAAGGGTAAGACCTAAGGTCAGAGCCCTCACTTTCCCTCCTCACCCATTGCACCAGCCAAAAAGACATGAACCTCCCTCCTTCTTGCCAGTTCAGTTTCAACTCAGGTTGGTAGAATATCCTACTTTAGAACGTGGTGTTGCCATCAGCACAGGGCAGGGAGAGGTGGGGAGGAGCAGGAGGGCAGGATTGCCTTTTCCAGGGGCATTGTATCGCACATCCTCGTTTTATTCACACTGATTTTCCCGTGTGAACAAGTCTTGGCCTTGAATTTCCTCTCCTCCTGGCTATTGTTATTGACCCACCCAGTCACACCAGTGAGAAAAGGATTAGGTGTACCTTGTCTGTGTCCACTCAAAGCAGTGGAAAAACCCATAGTAAGTTTTATTAATAGAGAATTACGAATAATTTACATCGTTACAGATTAATGGAGCTGGACTCTGATACAAAAATCTTATTTTTCAGGCAAACATATTAATTTATGTCACACTTGAAGCACAAAACTTTGGATATGTCAAGAAATGGGTGGTTTTTTATACTATTTCTACCTCAAACCAGAGGTTGTCAAATATTTTACAAGAAAATTATTTCTTAGAAAAAAGAGATTTTGAAAAGCTTTAGTAGAAGCATTATATTTTTTCAGAGCTTATTCCAAAACAAATGTTTAACACTGACACCACTGAAGGATTAAAAAAAAAAAAAAAAAAAGTTAAAAAACTGCCTTGAATTTACACACTTCAAAGTAATCTAGATTTAAATTGTTATAGCCTGAAACAACTCTGCTGCTCTCAATGTGAGAGGAATTATGTTCTGCATATTCAGACATGTTACAGGACATCTATACTGAGACAGTTTCCAAACCACTGCTTTCTCTTCTTAAGAATGCATGAGCTGAAATTCATGCTTTAACATTTGCCCAAAACCCTGGGCTTTTACATTATTTGTATCCCATATCACTCATGAACTAAGAACACGTGAAAATCTTCCAGGTTTTGCACCTCAATAGACTTTGCCATGAACAGGGCAGAAGTTTTGAATTTGTAAAAGACCAAGCAGGGTACATTTGGGCCTGCTTTCCATAGTTTTTGGTGCAGGTTGGGTTGAAAACTTGTTTTCAGTCCAAGTCCTGTTGCTGCTTGCTCCTCCCTTTCTCTGGATTATTAACACATAGTCTAGTTTGGGTTGGAAGGGACCTTTAAAGGCCACCTAGTCCAAGCCCCCTGCAATGAGCAGGGACATCTTCAACTAGGTCTGGTAGCCACCAACTCACGCACTGGGCTCACCATACTGATGATGCTTTTAATGCCAGTTTGCTTTGAAAAGTTTGGAAAAAAAACATTCCGCTGTCATATTTAGGCAAGCATTTGTCTTTTGCTGCATTGCATCATTTTCATTTGCTACAAGGTGAGAATTGCTGAGAGGAAATGTTACAAAGTATATAGAAATCTCTTTTGTTTAATTAGTTCATACCGAGTACATTTCCCTCCCACGAGCCATTTGATTAGCTTATTTAAAACACAGCCTACAAGACCACGGGAGGTGACTAATACGAAAGGTAAACTTGTGTTTCAGAAAAACAACACACTAGGAAAGGACGGAGGAAAAATTCCCGCTGGCAGAGGTCTTCTGTGTTTGGAAGCTGATTTTCCCATTTCTGTCTGGGAACAGCGTTGGAAATGAGGTTCAAAGTAGCAAGACGAGTACATAATGTTAAAAAGCATTAGTTTATACAGCAATTCTTACTGGGCTTTGCCCTTCAGTCGTGCCTCTGAGAAAACAAATTGAATTTCCTGATTTCAAATGGCAAACTCTGCTATTACATACTTTGTGATTTCAAAGAGCATCTGTCATCACACAAAGACAAATACATTTCTTGGAGAAACATCTGGTGCTTTTTTAAACAAGCCTCAGGCCAGGTCTGCGCAATGAATGAAATATGTACTATAGATAGAGTGTTATTTAGTGTTGCTTTTCATTTAATCAACTGCGTGTGGAATGTTTGTATTGCGTTAACTATCTCTAAAATATTGGCTCTCCTACCACTTTGGGCAATTGTTGCCTTTTATAAAAAATGAGAAATTGTTCTTTGAGTATAACAACAAAGAGCAGTAAATCAGCTCTGCTTGGTTTCCTAGTTCCTTGCAGGATAACTGTGGGAAAGGCAGTAGATGTTCACCCCCTTCTCTTTTAAGAAGGCAAGTGGTTAGTCTTTGTCCTTTACAAAATAACACCAATAAGCTCTGTACTTTTGGCTGGCTGAGTTTGCAATAGAGAAATGAATATACATCGAACCCCACCCTTCAACTGAGCTAATAATAAAAATCTGTACCGTACTTCAGAAAAGAAGGCACAGGGGGCTAATCAGCATAGCGATATTCCTGATACCTTGTTTCTCATATTTTATTAATTTTCTGGGGCACTTCTTCCTATGATGGCCTTAAAACAACTGGTAGCAGGGTCCTCACCTTCTGAAAAGGTGTCACAAGCTCATTTGTAACGTTGCTCTTATGCTGAAAATCAGAGCAGTGATGGTTGCTCCTTGATCACTCCTTGAGCTTAGACCTTTGTCATGTCTCATGTTTGACCGTTTCTGTCACAGTAAATTTATAAGTGGAGTGGATGGACAGGGGCAGCATCACACACACCAGTAAAGAAGCTGCTGGGAAACTGATATACAACAGACTGAAAGTCAATATGAAAGCCAAAAAGAGAGAAGGGAAGCACAAGGATGGAAAGGAGGTGAAGTGTCTCATCCAGAAGATGTGGAATGACTGTAGTGAGAAATTCATACCTGGGACAACACTTCCCACTTTTCTTGGAATGAAGAGGCTGTGCTCTGGTTTTGACTCACTCTATTGCCCCGTTGGTGTCCAAATATTTTAAAAAGTTGATTTCTAGATGTGATGCAGGCACATCTTACTGTCCTCTTACACTACCCTGGAATGGCACACATCCAATGAATAGAATAGTCTGGTCCATTTGTGTTGCCCTCCTTTCACTGCAGGGAAAAGGGCAGTATTTCATCCTCATCCTCTACATTCACATTCTGCTTTTAGGTGAATGGTTCAGCAGTGAAAAATGCAACTAGCACACTAGTGTAAATATACCTCATACATTTAGAGGACAAGGAACCAAAATAGCAAGTATGCATAAATAGATATGTCATAAGGCACTAAAAAAACCACTGAATGGGAGGATCAAGCTTAGTGTATGTCGACATTCAAAACAAAACAAAACAAAAAGGACAAACAAGGCCTCAGAATGCATAAACAAATAATTGGAACTCAGATACAAAGATCTATCATGAGGCAATGCCACATCCTTCCCATTGAAGTGTCTTTTGCAATCCTGTCCATGAATTAAACCTTCTAAACCAACCCTTGTTTTCATGAAGGGAGACTGTCAACCAAAAAAGTAATTTTGGAATGAATGAGAACTACCATGCTTAAAGGCATAAAATAACCTCAGACTAACAGGGGTCAGTAAGATGCTTCCATGAATAGAAAATTATTCCCCACAAACTCCCGTGCTTTATCCGCATTCTTCTAAAGCAAGTGAAATGTGGCACTGTTGAAAATTGAATGCAGAAAACAGTGACCTGAGAACACAGGTGTGATTTGGGAAGTTTAAGAGCTTTCTTCTCCTCTACACATGGGAAGAGAAATGCAAGAGAAAGACATCGAATACTTCTTTGCAGCTAGATTCTTTGTATATGCATAGAATTTTAGGAAGAAAAATCCCCCCCGTGGGAGGACAATGGCAGCCTGGCTGACAGCGTTGTGCAGCACAGACAGTCAATGGGCAGCTCAAATTACAAAGAGCCTTTCCATTGCCTGAGCCAAGGATCACACAGTGTTCGTACCTGTGCCAAGTTTTGCACTGATGGATTTGGGTGGGCATCAGTGGCAGCGAGCGACAGATTCACTTTGTGAGAGTATATTTGGCACCAGGTGCTGAAAAGGTTTGCCATCGCTGATCCAAGTGGTGGGCAGGAGGGGAGGTGGGGGGCTGAGGGGGGGCATTAAGTCCAGGAATGTGCAATAGCATGCCTAAGATGAAACCACTATTCTCTGCTTTCAGGAGCCATGTGAACATGCTGCCTGCACGCCCTGACTCCTACCCTCTCTGGGGCCATCACTGGAAAAAGCTGCTATCCTGCCCTAAGGCTTGTCTATTTGATCCTATGTGAGGCAGGCACATAACCTGGGGATGTGCAGGAGGGTTTATCCTTTCATGAAGGTCTGTTCCTTATCCTCCCCAAGCAAGAACAAGCAGTGTCCAGTGCTCCCCTTCAGCCCTGGCTCACCCCATCACTCACCTGTGCTGGAGATCATCCTCTGGGCAGCAGCAGCCTCAGCTTCCCATCATCTTTTCTTTTATGACCGTCGCCTTTGCCCAGTAGTCTTGGCATGAAATTAAACCTATGAACCAAGGAATATTCCTTCTCACGCTAAATCTGCAAGCATAGATTAGTCCTCCATACTCAAGTGTGGATTCCGGTTCAGCTATAGTTCAGACAAATTCAATTACCCAAATGAAATAACAAAATTACTTAATTTCCTTAATGTTGTCCCCATAATGTAAAGTTAGCAAACTGAGACAAACAAAAGGTTAAATTGGCTGGATTATCAGTCAGAATTATGGATGGCTACATGGTATGGATGAAAACCAAGGTGATGGGGGGAATTTAGAACAAAAGAACTGCGATTCTTTTGCTCTTAACTAATCTAAAGGTAAGAAATGTCACGGAGGAGAGAAAATAACTCCAATCTGACTGCAAAGTAAATGTATAGAATATTCCACAAATGTGTAGTTCTAGATACTAAAAATGTATACATATACATTTGTATGCATGTATGTACTTTTTTGAACACTGACTATTGTCTGATTTCCTTGTTATTTCCACAGACACATAGCTACTATGGGGGACTGAGCAAGGTAAGTAACACCCCAAGATGGGCAGGGGAGACTCTTACCTAATCAGGGAGATGGCATCACTTTGAATATGAACTTCCATTTGTATTGAATTTATATTGATTTAAAAGTGTCTTTAAAACCTTTCTTTTAAACACCTTCCTCTTGTGGGATGTTTCCCATGAGTGAGAAACCATGGACCAGCAGTTAAGTACAGCTACTGCCCTGCGGTGCCCGCGAGCCCCATGACTTTGGTGGGCAGCAACATTTCTTTCGTGGCTTAGTCTGGGAGGTTTGGGCCAGTGACACTGAGCTGTGAGGCAGAGGATGAAGCCAGGGGCGTCTTTGAGCAGACATCATTGCCTCCCTCACCCACTGCGGTGTTCAGGCCTGTCTGCCATTTATTAACACCAAGTTGTTGATTAATTTATTTGCCCTGGCGTACCCTTGACAGGTCACAATAGCTTGCCACAGAAGAAAGATAAAAGAAAAAGATGGGAAAATAAGAAAAAAAAACAAAGGGCAATTAGACCCTTCCTGAAGCCAAACAAGGGGGGAAAGGAGCTTGATGTGGTAAAAGTCATGAAGGAGGTGAGATGGACCTTGGAGGCAGTGACCTGGTGACAGAGCAGCTGGAGAAGAAGAAAACTTGCGGTGTGATTTTCAGCAAAGAAGAAAGATATGGGGAGATTACAGGAATCAAACTAAGACATGGATGTTTTCTTATACTAAGGTTTGGGATTTTTTAAAAATCCCTTTAATTTCCTCATGCTTTATTACTAGCAGAGTGTGGGCTTACACAAAGTTTTATACAGTTCAATGACTAATATGTGGTAGGTATGTTAAAAGATACTTCTTTTGCCTTTTTAACCAGAAAATGACCTCATGAGAGTATTCCCCATAATGCCTACCAATAAAAATGAGAAATTATGGGCATGTTACAACAAAATATGATTGTCACTGAGAAAAAATTACTATGGCAAGAAAATAACAAAATACGCTGATAGTCACTTTACACATACTTATGGCTCCCACTTAAAATCAAAACTGTCAACCCTACTTTCTTCCAGGTCCAAGTTTCTATTTTGACAAAACTGTTGCATTATTAAAAGTGGTCACGGTACTGCTTTTCTTTTAGAATATTTCCATTAAAACCATGTTATCCCATAAAATGTATTTCCATCGGGTCTTATTGAAAACTAAATCTTTTTGTTAGAAAGTGCTGCCAGTTAAAAAAAAAAAAAAA